>JAHXMU010025568.1:631071-651693 GCA_019455685.1 Philornis downsi | reverse complement strand
ATACAAAAAGTTCTGATCTTAATTAAATTTGCGTGAATAGTTTTCTCAATTGTTTTCATAACAGAAAAATTCTAATATACGAGTATTATGCAAGTTTGTTGATGATAATTTAATTCAGTCGCTGTTTGTCAAATGTAATTCTCATCATACAATCGATCTTGTTGGGTGGATGATTCATTGATTACAGTGATTGGTGTGATTCGAAATAATTAAGATACTCTTAGCAATACTGAGAATTGTATAATAAAACAATGTTATTGATGAACAAAGTTTTCGAATTTAATTATTTTAATGATCAGGTACGGCAATATTATATGTCCGCATTCGTACATTATAGTAATACGAGATTACACTAAACAATATTGAAGTCTCGACAAAGTGTATTTTTATGTTTTTTTTTTTGACATTAATGATTCATCGTGACATATTAATATTCATTAGAACAGGGAAAAGGTCAAGGTTGAACAAAGCCATTTCGTCTTCTTAGCACGCCAGTATTAAGCGTTATAAATTAATATAACAAATATGTATGTGTGGATCCAATACCCAGCAAAAAAAGTTGCAGTTATTCAAAAAGAATCAAATTTTCACCACTTCTAAGGATCCAATCAGTATATGTTTACCGCTTTCAACGAAGCGCTTTCAAACCAACCATTGTGAAGTAATTAAAAACGTTGGTTCGATTTCCATTTATAATACCTAACGGTTAAAACAAAACATGTTAGTGTGAAATACTCCAAAAACTTATTTCTTAGGGGGACATCATATGCTCCGAACACGTATTTTTTTAATAGCCTATATAAAGAAGCTACACTTAAAGTTTTTGGGGGAAAACATTTGTTTATCTTCCATTTTATAGGGTGGCGCATAAGCAAACGTTAAGATTTGATCAGTGAATACATTTTTTGTTTAAGACTTTTTTCGTCTAACTAAATAATACTTGGAAAATTTATGATGGAAAGTCTCAGCACAGAACTAAGAACCAAAGTTGTTCAATTTTACTGTGAAAATCAGCATTCGATTATTCAGATCATATCGAAATTTCTTTCATGTTCGAAATGCTCCTAGCGCTCCAACAATTTACCGATTGGTTCAGCGTTTTAGGCAACAAGGGGTTGTCTGGGATCTTCCGCGTGCTGTTCGAAATGAAGTGCAAGTATTGAGGAAAACTCCGAAATATCCACCAGGCGACGTTCTTAGCAGTTAGAGATGTCTAGGCGGTCTTTGCAAAGAAATTTACATACAAGATGTAATCAAAAAATGACCGTTATTTTCATTTTTTTCAAAAAGTATTTATTTATTCATCAAAAGCTATCTTGTCCCCTTCAAAGTAATCATCCTCAGATGTAATACACTTATGCCACTGTTTTTTCCAATCCTCGAAACACTTCTGAAACGCGCTTTTTAGTATCACCAACAGCTCCTGTTTCGATTTTTCTTTTATCTCCTCAATCGTAGCAAAACGCTTTCCTTTCATCGGTGCCATCTTTTGGGAAGAGGACAAAGTCAGCGGGGGCCAAGTCCGGTGAATACGGTGGTTGAGGCGTGATTGCAGTTTTGTTTTTGGCCAAAAACTCACGCACAAGCATCAATGTGTGAGCTGGTGGGTTATCATGGTGCAAAATCCATAACTGGTTTTTGGACAATTCCGTGCGTTTCTGACGAATTGCTTCGCGCAAATGGCGCATAACTTCAAGGTAGTATTCCTTATTGACCGTACGACCTGGTGGCAAGAATTCATGATGCATCACGCCATTGCAAGCGAAGAAAACCGTGAGCAAAACCTTCACATTTGACCGAACTTGACGTGCCTTTTTCGGTCTTGGCTCTTCTAGACGCTTCCATTGAGATGATTGTGCTTTGGTTTCAATGTCATAGCCATACACCCATGATTCGTCACCTGTTATGACCTTTTTGAGAAAATCTGGATCGTCGTTGACAACGTTCAACAGCTCCTGAGCGATGTCCATGCGACTTTGTTTTTGCTCAAAAGTTAGCAATTTTGAAACAATCCTCGCTGCCGCACGTTTCATGCCCAAAACATCCATAAAAATTGCTCGACATGAGCCGAACGATATAACAATATCATTATCAACCTCTCTAATAGTAATTCGACGATTATCCAAAATCATTTTCTTCACTGCTTCAATGTTTTCATCGCTTGTTGACGTGCTCGGGCGACCAGGACGAGCATCGTCATTGACATCTTCTCGGCCTTCCATAAACCGGTTATACCCCAATTTAACTAGCGTTCTGCTCTTAATAGACTCGCCAAAAGCCACAGTCAACATTTCAAATGTCCTTGCATATTTAATTTCATTTTTTACACAAAAAAAAAAAAAAAAAGGAAAGAGAAAATCGAACATACGTAACTCACAAAATTTGAAAATATCGGTTATTTTTTGATCTCACTCATATGTTACACCTTTTCCCATATAAGATGCAATTGGTTCACGAGTTACAACCAAATGGTGCACAAGAACTCATTCAATATAGTCGCCTATAACATTGCTAATGCGCCACCCTCTATGATGACGGGTATACTAAGTATGTCATGCCATTTGTAAAAACTACAAATACTCAATACTCGCCATAAGAATCTATGTCGTTAATGTCCGTCCCCAATATTGTGGACTGCAATCAATGGCACTGAGTATATAAGCTTCGATCGTACGGAATATTATGTGCCTTTCCAGTTCAGTGCCTGTCCACAGATTTTTTATAGAAAGTATTAAATCCATCGGAACATATTTTGTGTTAAAAACAACCCTTGAACATGCTTTTTCAATAGCAATTTTAGTGAAATTGTTTATATTGAAGAAATACTTGGCAATAGAACTGTTTTCTCTGACGACATATTCTGAAGAAACGTTGTCTGAAACAAAAATCAATTCTTTTGAATAATGAAAAATTGCAACAAAAGATTTGAACTTTCATCACGCCTACATCACTCGTGAATATATGGAGAAGATGCGTCATAAAATAGCGCTTCCTTCCTATGATAACCCTTTGTTAATTTCATTAATGATTACACAATTTTTCACTACTACTCCATCAGAAAATGTGATGAATGTTAGTTTCCTGGGATGCATTCTTTTTGCTGGGTAGATATTGTTTGGCGTCAATCTGTCCCAAGCTGATTCTTAAGTCTATTTCTAAACTTAATTTAATTAATTTAATATGGGTACTTTTTCACGATTTGTTTATATCTGTCAGACGATTATAATTTGATTTTAGGAGTTTATTAACCTTTTCAAAGGCAACGTTAATTGTGTTCAACTTGATGGTAAAGATTTAAGTAAATTAATGACATCATTTAATTCGAAATGCAACGGTGGGTCGGCGCAAACGAGTTCCAAGTCAGGATTAACGGGCGGGTAAGTTTTGCTGTATGTTTGATGGTACGTTCAGAGTATCATCTGGTATGATCTGCTCCTCTATGGCCAAACTCTTAATTTGGATCTGTTCAGTGCACAACTGAACCGTCTAAATTAAGCAATCGCCCAGAAGCGGCCAAAGGAGAAGAACAAAGAGAGAAGGCAACGACAAGCCATACATATAGGCAGTGACTTGCCAAAAACTCCGGGAGCTTGGCTGAGTGATTCTTATGCATTCATCTCATAGTCTGGATTTTGATGAATGTGATGAATGTTTGCTTCCTTGGATACATTTTTTCTTTGCTGAGTAGATATTATTTGACGTCAATCTGTCCCAAGCCGTTTCTCAAGTATATTTCTAACACTTAGTTTAATTGATTTAATATGGTTTTGCACTTTCCGGTTGATGATAATTTAATTGTTTACTTTTTCACGATTTGTTTATATCTGGCAGACGGTTATAATTTGGTTTTGTGAGTTTATTAACATTAATTGTGTTCAAGTTGATTGTTAAGATTTAACTAAATTAATGACATCATTTAAATCGAAATGCAACGGTCGTGATCGAATCGCGTGGCAAACGGGGTCCAGACCAGGAGTAACGGACAGGTAGGTTTTGCCGTATGGTACATGCAGAGTATTATATACTATGATCTGCTCCCCTATAACCAAGCTCTTAATTCGGACCTGCACTGTAAACAATTGAACCGTTTTAATGAAATAATTGCCCGGAAGTGATCAACTTTGGCCAATAGGAGAATAAATGTGTTCCATAAGGCAACGACGAAACAGCAATAGTGACTCGTCAGAGTGGTTCTTATGCATCCATCTTATAGTCTGGATCTTGCACCAAGTGATTACTACCTGTTCCTGTCTATAGCCAATGATTTGCCTAGTGAAAAATTCGCCTTAAGAAAAGATTGTGAAAATTGACTTTTGGCCTATGGGAACGGGAGCTTCTATGAGAGGGGCATAATGGAATTACCTTCAAAATTACATCAAGTTATCAAAAATACGATATTCATTTAACTTATATTAGATGATTCTAACTATGCTAAATAAAGACTTCAATGTCATGCAAAAATAATGGATTTTTCTCTACATCTTCTACGAGTATATTGCAATGCATGATAAAGTGTGAGAAATTCGATCAGATAACCACACCCTTTCTGGTATCTTTCAGGGTGGGCCATATGAGTGTTGGCGCCGCTTCGTGGAAATTTAGTCGCCATGGAGCCGTACACGGGAGTGCAGCGTGCATTTTGTGTCCGAGCGTATTACGAAAACAATAAATCAGTGATTACTGCACGACGTTTGTATCGACATGAACACCGTTTACACGATTTAAGTGAAGTTCCAAGCGCCAATGTGATACGAAAATGGATCAGAATGTTCGAAACAACCAGCTCAACAGTACCAATTACGGTTCGTGGTCGCCCAGTTTCTACAAGATCAGCCGACGTTGTGGAGCGTGTTCGTGTTTCAGTTCAGCGAAATCCGCAACAGTCAACACGCAAGAGAAGTCAGTCTTTGGATGTCAAAAGAACAATTTTACGACGAATTTTGAAACGTGATTTGCATTTGAAGGCTTATAAGATTCAGATAGTCCAAGAATTAAAACCCGATGATGCCAATAACCGACTTAACTTTGTCAATTTGATGCTAGAGCGGTTCTGCAATTTCAACAACGTGATTTTTAGTGATGAGGCCAATTTTCACCTTAATGGTCATGTGAACAAGCAAAATTGTCGGTTCTGGTCCGAGACTAATCCCCTACGCTTGCATGAACGTCCACTTCACAACCCTAAGCTTGTCGTGTGGGCTGGGATAACGTCAACCGGTGTTATTGGACCATACTTTTTTGAGGACGAAAGAGGGCATGCGATGACGGTTTGAGCGAACAATTATTGCAACATGCTAGCAGACTTTTTGGCGCCAGCTTTGCAAGAACTTCAAGGCAATACCTCGAGGATGTGGTTTCAACAGGACGGGGCCACATGTCATACGGCTAGGGTATCAATAGAGCTGCTGAAAAATGTTTTTCCTAGAAAACTCATTTCGAAAAGGGGGATATTGAATGGCCCCCACGTAGCCCCGATCTCTCTCCATGCGATTATTTTCTATGGGGCTACCTCAAATCGGTAGTCTACGAGAATAATCCGACCAATTTAGAGCAGTTGAAGAGGAACATTGTTCAGGAAAGTAACAAAATACCGAGAACAACATTTCAACGAGTTTTCCAAAATTTGCGACTTCGGTTCCAAGAGTGTCAAGCAGCCGAGGGAAGCCATTTGGACAACATTATTTTTAAGTCTTAAAAATTCCCATGCTTCTACTTTTTAAAAATACAAATATATTTTTTTTATGTTTTGTAGTTTTTTTTTATTGAATATTTAAGCCGCCAACACCCTTATGGCCCACCTTGTAGATTCACATGGTTCTTTCAATGGCACTAAATTTAGTGGAATTTAGCAAACATCAGACCTTTAGTAAGCTTTGCTTTGGAATAAAAATATCAGGCACCCAAATTAGCCGATTTGGTGCGTCGTAATATTTAAGCGGATTATAGTATGCTATGATAAGTAAGTTATGAGAGTTATAATTTGGCTTCTTTTATTGAACCTTCAGATTAGTATGCATCTTCTGACACCTTTCAATTGTTTGCGAAAATGCAAAACACTTTGGGTGAAGGTACTTGCAAGTTGGTTCATCTGAAAGCGAATTGCCAATGTTTTCACAGTGAATTTTTCAAACTGCTTTAAAATCAGATAAATTTTGTTAAAAATTGCTGACAATAGATCTAAAGTGTGGCGCTTATTTGTTTTTTATAATAGTATTGTAAATTTTTATTAAAAAGTCGATTTAACCTTATTTTTCGTTAATCGAGTAAGCAAAAATCGGATTGTTATGTTACGTATGTTTTTCGTTCTGCTCGGTATCTGAGCTGCAACCAGATGGTAATCCATGTCCGTGCTAGGACCACCGTTTATACGCAGGTCCACGATACTAGAAACATATCTTTCATCTATTATAAGATAATCAGTCTGTCACCTGGTCTGTCAAATAGTCACGTTGCTTTGTTGATATTGTTGTACGAGTAATCTGGTAACATTTAATACCACGTGATGCGCGGCAGCGAAAGAAACCAGCCTAAATACGGAGCTGTCTTCATGTGGACCGAATTTATCAATTGTTGGACTAAGAACATCTTTCATTCCCATTTTGCCATTAAAATCTCCCAGAACAATTTTAATGTAATGTCCAGAATAGCGGCTGAATGCTTCTCCTAGGCGGCGATCGTATACTTCTTAGAGTAAATCTTTAGTCTCCTCGTCTTCGTCATACGATGAAGGCTATGCGCAAATTAACGTTGAAAAGAATACTTCACTTTGATACGGACTGTGCTATACGATCCTTACAGGTCGAGACAAAGCATACAAGTCTCTTATAATTCATGACAGCTCTACTAAATGTCACAGTTTTTTCGACGAGTACATTTTTGCCTTGCACATCCAATTTTCTAGATAGTGTTGATGACAGCTTTCTATTTGTCGGATAAAGGCACCATCCGAGAGTCCGGACACATCGACTACATATCTCCTACAACAAAGGCCTTATAATGTCAACGACGAAGCAGGAGCCTCCTTCTTAATTTTCTGTCTCATTTTTAAAATAAATTATTTTTGACGCAAGGCTTATTACGCCGCATCGGTGTTAGCTTGCAATTTTAGTTATTCAAACCAGTCACTTTCTCACTTTAACTACTGCCTGACGGAAGACCCATGGCATTAACAGATAATGTTTACCCAAAAAATACAACGTCGTAAGCTACTGGTGAAATTCTGCTCCGATTCCTCCCAATTAAAGAGCCCAAACCAGAATTTCCTTATTTCCTAGTATTAAAAAGGAAATACTCGGTATTAAAAAAAATACAACACTGTTTAGACTCTTTAAAAGGAATTCGAATGCGACACTGCAATTGCAGTAAAAATTGCAAAATTCTCAAAATGATTTACGTATTTATGGAACAACATTGATTTACAAACATTTAGATCTTCTTCTTCTTAGGTGGCGTCTGGAATAGACATACTTATATATTATGCGCCGCCCGTAGAAAATAATTCCAAGCGCTTCGATCTTCTATGCTTCTCCTCCAATTCATCACACCAAGTTTCGATAGAGTTTCTAAAGCCTGGTCTTTCCAATGGAGTTTTGGTCGCTCTCTTCTGCGCCGTCCATCGAGTTCGTTGTAGAAAACTTTTCATGCCGGAGCGTTTGGGTTCATCCGCACAACATGACCCAGCTAACGCAATTGCTGTATATTAATGCCAGCGAAAAAAAGTGGAATTTATTCAAAAAGATTCGGATTTTCACCACTTCTAAAGATCCAATCCATGCATGTTTACCGCGAAACATTTTTAAACCGATATACTAATTTGATTATTCTATTTGTAAATTTTTATTTCTACCGGCAAATACCCACAAGCTCCTGGAGAGCTATCTGAAGGATCGATCTTTTGTAGTAAAATAGAAAGACTCTGTTTCAACTCAAAGAAAAGTTTCAGCAGGAGTTCCGCAGGGCAGTATACTAGGCCCTATACTATATACCATCTACACCTCTGACATGCCTCTTCATTCCCTAATCCAAACCTCAACTTTCGCTGATAACACTGCATTCGTGAGCACTAGCACTTGCCCATTAATGGCTTCTAGACAACTGCAGTAGAAGTAGAAGATAAAAGTAAATGCCACTAAGAGTATACAGGTTACATTCTCTCTTAGACAGAATAATTGCCCAGCCCTCACTATTCATGGTAATACCATACCCGTTCATAACCATGTGAAATATTTGGGTATTCACCTAGACCGACGTCTCACCTGGAAAAATCACATTGACTCAAAAACCATACAATTGAAATTAAAAATGGCTCAACTCCACTGGCTTATTGGCTCCCAGTCTACTCTCAGTTTGGAAAATAAAATCACCATCTACAAAACCATATTGAAGCCAATATGGACATACGGCATCCAGTTGTGGGGAACGGCATCGGCTTCTAACATAAATAAGTTACAGAGAAGACAGTCAAGAATACTGCGCCAAACTTGTGGTGCCCCATGGTATATTAGGAATAATAATATACACAAAGATTTAAACATTCCTTATATTTCCGAGGAAATAAGAAAATTAAGCAGGTCATATATATCGAAGTTGTTCTCCCACTCAAACCCACTCGCTCAAAACCTTCAAAATTTTCCCGGTCATATACGGCTAAAAAGAAAGGACACGCTAGACTTGGTCCGGTGATAAACAGTACTTCTCGCCAAAAACAAGATCCGGCAATGGCAGGATACTTTAGTTTAAGATAGGTTTAAGATTTAAATACATATTGTAAATTTCGAAAGAAAGATCCAATAAAAAATGAATGAAAAAAAAAAATTTGTAAAAAACTGGAAGTATTCAAAGGCCAAACAAAGCATGTACTCGTACATTTTCAATCGGTGTAAAAATCTGTTGTGGACTGCAATTAATGATATAGAGCGGATAAGCTTTGATCCTAAGGATCATTAGGTGCCTTTGCAGTTCACTAATTTTTAACAGAAAGTATCAAATTCACCGGAATCTTTATGTTAAGAATTGAAAAAACAATTTTACTGAAATTATTTATATTTGGGAAATATTTTCTGGAACAAAATTAGATTCTTTTGAATAATGAAAAATTGCAACCAAAGATTTGAATTTTCATCACGTCTACATTACTCGTGAATATATGGAAAAGATGCATCATAAAATAGTGCTTCCATCCTATGACAACCCTGTGTTAATTTCATTGAAGACTACGTAAGTTTTCACTACTTCCCCATCACAAAATGTGATGAATGTTTGCTTCCTTGGATACAGTTTTTTTTGCTGGGTAAAGAAATGCATTAAAACATCAAATAATACTATGTACCCAATTCAAAATGTATTGAGAGATATAGAGTATTCAAAAAGCCTTCTTGACCTTTATTGCTTAAGCTGACAATTAAGACCGCATGGTATCTAGAAAACTGGCATGCAACCTTGATGTGAAGCTGTGCGTCTCTCGTATTTAGGACGATAGGGTACGTGGGTGGGATACAAAATTAACGCTACAAAATTAATATGTTTGTTTGCGAACATGATGCAATAACACATTTAATCGCAAATTTCGGCACACACGCTTAATAATAAAACTTAATTAAAGCCTCGTAAGTGGATAATTAAGCGCTATGTCGTATTTTGCAAATTCCGCAAGCTCTGAAATGATTACTTCAATACAAGTGTATTCACTTCAAACATGTGTTCGCTTTTTATTTCATGTTTGCATTTTTGTAATTTTTTTTTCGAAATTTTTGTTAGATTACAGATTTGGTTTCTAATGTCTAGACTTTAGGCAGTGACATTGAATTAGAAATTGCCGGAATCGTTGAATGAATGAATGAATTTAGTGTATAAAAGCAACGGAAAGAACTCACCAATTAACTATATGGCATTTTAAAAGTGCTAAGCATGTCGGACACTCCCTCTCGGCCTTCAGCGTTCCAAGATTTAAAGGTTTAAATGAAACACAAAACCACGATGCGAAATTATCTCATTTGCAAATTAACAGTTGATAGAAATGTTATTTAAAATTCAAATAATGCCGGAAGGTTGAGTTAGTCAAAACCATATTTCACAAATACGGTTTTTTATATCATTAAAATGTTGAATATTTCGGTTTTTAATAAAACAAACTTTGCTAAAGGCAAATACTTTTGATTTTGGCACAGCTAGTTTCTCAGCAAGTTTTAGTTTATGGGCCATTTTATCAGTTTGAGGAAGCTGGGACGACCACTCATACATTTTCGGTTTATCGGATGTTGACCCATATTCCCACACTGTTTCCGGTTTCTATAACATGTATGTTTGTTCACGTAAAGAAGGTTATGCCAATTATTTCAGAAATATTTTCAAGATCACATATTAGGTTTTTTCATATTGCCGGAAATTTTAAGATGGTTTTTGAATAATTCGAATTTCAAAACCTGTTTCCAGTTCCTCTGAGTCGTCTCTGGTTTTGGGCCTTTTTGAAAGTCCGGAGTTTAAAACTAGAAAATATAAATTGGTCTTTGGTATACTATAGAGAGATCTTAGAAACGCTTAACTTGTTCTTCGTCCATCTTAGCTTAAGAAGTATCATGCTGGAAATGTTTGAAAATTGGAATTGAGTTCCATTCGAACTTCTTACTGAGCCACACTGATATCAGTAATAATGTTTGTTATGGCACAATTTTGAATTGGAATTTTAGAGTATTTAATCATACTCGGATAGACGCTCGAAGTGCTGGCAACTTCACGCTTCGGTAGCAAGCAAACGGCCAATGACAACTTTCATTTTTGACAGGTGTCAGCATTTATCATTATCTTTTGATAGAAAAACCGAATCAAAATGGTTTCCAGATTCGTTTCAGTCAAAAAACCTATCAACTAATGAAACGAGTGGCCGTTCGGAATATCAATTAGAAACTAATTTCTAATTTACTTTAAATTCATTTAAAATATCAAGACCGAAACTGAACTTTCGCAAACATCTCTGGACTTAACAAAATAAAGTTAGTTTATACGGACCATTTTTAAATTGTAAAAAAATCGAACAATTAAAACAAAATAACCGCCAACAATAGGATATCTAAAATTTAGAAACCACTAGACCTGCGATTTAAGAAAACTCTACAAGAAAAAGTCTAACGGTTTCAAATCGCACTATTTTGGTCGGTCCACGTCGCTTCTGCGTGAGATAATCATGCCCTCAAATCACTCGGGCAAAATGTACATTGTGGCATTACCTGTGTGACAGGTTGCCTCATCCTATTGGAATCACATTTCTTTCACTTCCATATCTTCCAATTTAGACCAAAAGAAATTGTTTGTCTTCGATCAATAACACTCTCTGGTGACGATGTCTGTAATGCCATCATTGTCGAAGAAGTACTTATCGATAATGCCGCGTCTTTGGCATCGTCTGAACTCCGATAATTTTGTTTGTTAAAGTATCGTTCTTTCCAAATATAGTTTTCGTTTGCTAAAATTGGAATTCGCTTTCAACAGCGGATTTGTATTCCTTCGACTACAAATTTATTTGGATTTTGTACGTCTACAAGTACAGGCCGAAATTCTGACGCAAAATTGGCAAAAGCTGATGTCTGCGAAAAACGGAGGCCTTGTGCGTTGTACGGCTTTATTGCAAATAAACATCTGTGCTCGTACACGTAAACACCCATATCAGGTCGTGGCAGAGGAAAATAACAAAAAAAAAAAAAAACAAAATTTTTAAAACTTGATCCACTAGTATGATGCCTTGTGAAGCATTAGTTTCCACGTTTGCAAAAACGTCATAAAGTTAAATCTGTAAACAGACAGTCAATCAGCTGTTTCTTTGTATATTTTCGAACAAAACTGTTGCTTGCGTTGTGAGCGCCTGGCGAAAGTGTTACTATCATTGAGAACGCAGCTTAAGAAGTGAATGGGAGAGTACTACGTGCTTACTTAGGTTGCAACTGGAAAATACTGGAAAATATAGGCAGTCAATCAGCTGTTTGATTGAATATTTTTGAACAAAACTGCTGCTTACATTGGGAACGCCAAAAGTGTCGCTATCATTGGGAACGCAGCTTAAAAAGTGAACGGGAGAGTACTATGTACTTACTTAGGTGGCGACTGGAAAAGTCGTACTTATCTATAGACGTACTGTTCTATAGAAAACAATTCTAAGCGCTTCAGTCTTCTGCTCTTCTTTTTCAATTCGTTATTATCTCAAAGTCCGGGGAAATAAGTGTTGGTATTTCTTCGATCGCTATACGGAAAAATGATGTCTTCGCAGACATCAACCTGTCCACACAGTTGATGATACAATGTAAATTTTGCCCGAGTGATTTGATGGCACGGTTATCTCACGCAGAAGCGACGTGGACAGACTGTCAAAATAGTGCAATTTGGCATTGTTCGACTTTTTCTTTTCTTTTTTTTATTATTCACAATTAGTGCATCGTTAGAGAACTGTGAATTAAGCAAAGGTTGTATGATTGCCACAAAACTATTGACAGTTTCCCTGCCAGTTATTTTAGAAAAAATTTAATTTTTGACTCTCTTAGTTCAAATGTAGTTTCAAAATACCCTCCCTAATGAATCTTTGGTTTTGTCAGAGATGTGTGAATTTATTTTAGATAAATAAATCTATTATGGTAGCCCCAAACTTTATCCTTTTAATTTGATGTCCACTTGTTGTTGGTCATCTTTTCATTAATGGTTTGATCATGCGAACAATTGTCGCGTGTACTAATAACTATCGATCCACGGTTAGCCACAACTGTGGATTAGGGATTTTAAAAGTAGAACGCGTGCAAGCTCACTGAATGTGAGAAATTCTCCCATATTCCATTCGTGGGATGTTAGAATTTGTTTTTGCACTAACTTAATGCATTGAAAGGATTTAATGCGTAACTAATTTATTGGAGACAATAAATTGCAATTCTTCCAAATACATTTGTTTAGAACGAAATTATTCTATTACGTCTTTTTGCATCAATTAATACACCTTTCATAAGATTATCATACCTAGAGAGGACTTTTACTTTCAAGTATTTTTCCTGTAGAAAACATACAACTCAGAGTCATGATTTTCCCAAGGAAATATAATACAGCAATAACTTTTCCACATCAAGGATTGCATCACGGCCCGAATGTGGCATCAAGACATTGAATCTCTTCGTCGCGATCAGGTTTCTGTAATAATCCATAGTATTACTACCACTCTCATCGAATTCATATTCAATGGACTACACTCATGTTTGAGGACCACTTCGCGTATTGCCTCCCCAATGATATATCTAAATCCAAAAATGGCTTCATGTTTCACTAAATTCGTTCGATTCAAATGCAAAAAAAAAAAAAAAGAGGGAGAAAAAAATCAAAAACGAATAAAACAAGAATTCATCAAAGACCATTTAAATGAATTAATGATTGACTACTGACTTTATGGTTTATATGCCAAAAATAATGGATATAAATGTCGATATGTCTAACTCCATATATATACATATATATATATATATATATATATATATACGAGTATATGTACGAATGTATGCAGAAGTATGTACGTGGCGTACGATCTGCATGATCAAATTGATCAAACATGTGAATGTGCTAATATTTTCATGTCTTGTACATTGTTATGGCTTTATTCCAAAGACCCAACTCGGACGTTTAGCTCTCCAAAGTGATCACGTGCAATTACTACACTATATACATAGTTATGTGGACGGACAGCCAAACATACACTACTATTATCTTTTGTTGTTGTTTTTGGATAGTGTCGCCTTGATTGTCTGTTCATTTTTTGCGATCTGTGGAGTAATACACTCTCTTACTGTATAGCTGACGTATGTTGTATATGCTAAACGGGGCAATATGATAAGTCAAGATTTAACATGCTTAATAATAAATGATCAAAGTCCAGTGTTTGCCTCGAGAGGTATTTGAGCATCCGTAAAGAATATGTTTAAAGACTGCCTACGTTATCTTAAAGATTTTTCTAAATGTA
Organism: Philornis downsi; assembly: GCA_019455685.1. Taxonomy (NCBI): domain Eukaryota; kingdom Metazoa; phylum Arthropoda; class Insecta; order Diptera; family Muscidae; genus Philornis; species Philornis downsi. The sequence goes on along the minus strand of JAHXMU010025568.1, from coordinate 637,715 downwards.
AATATTGGGCAGGGTGGGACAAGAAGTATGACTGTTAACACACGCCAGTGAACAGATTTTGCAGGAAGAAATGTTTCTAAATGGCATAAACACGATAATGGCAACGTCTAACGGAACGTTCAAAACCAAACATTTTGGCTTCAGATGCGTCAAATCTCGATTAGTACAAGAAATCGTAAATTTTTGTACAACTAAACCATCATGCTAAATCCTATGAAGAGATGACTTCTGGATATCAGCACATTATAAAACAAAATTGCCCAAAAATCCACGTGATGCAGACGCTTTTCATCGACTATCGTGATGCTCACTATGATTTGGGGACTATACATCTTTTGCCTGAAACTATTCTCAAAAACATACCAGATTTATAGGCAGACAACTTTTAGTTTTGGCACCATTGCAATGCGCCATCTATATACTGGCTAATATACTACTACGAGGTGTGTTCAAAAAATAAATTGAATTTTCATTTTTCTCAAAAAATATTTATTTATTCATACATTTCTATTTTATCTTCTTCAAAGTAGTCGCTCTCAGATATAATACAATTGTGCCAGCTTTCTTCCCAATTCTCGAAGCAGTTCTGATATGCACTTTTTGGTATGTTCTTGAACTCTCTCAGAGATTCGGTTTTTATCTCCTCAATCGTCGCAAAAGGCCATCCTTTCGTGGGTCTCTTCAATCTTGGGAACAGGAAAAAGTCGCAGGGGGTCAAATCTGGCAAATGCGGTGTTGTGATGAGTGAGCAGGTCCATTATCATAATGCAAAAGCCACGAATATTTTTTCTACAATTCTGGGCGTTTTTTTCGTATTGCTTCACGCAAACGGTGCACAACTTCAAGGTAATACTCCTTATTTACCGTACGAAATTATAGCAAGACTCCTGATGCACTGCGTCATGGTAATCGAAGAAACCAGTGAGCAAAACCTTGACATTTGATCGAACTTGGATGCTTTTTTGGTCTTGGTTCTGCTGGACTCTTCCATTGGGACTATTGGGCTCTGGTTTCGATGTCATAACAACATGAGTATACCCATGATTCGTCAGCAGTTATGACCATTTTAAGCAAATCTGGATCATCGTTGTCATCATTCATAAATTCCTGAGCGATGCTCATGCGACGTTGTTTTTGGTCAAAATTCAGCAATTTTGGAACGAACTTCGCAGCAAGAAATGTAACACCCAGAATTAAGTGTTTATATTTGACTGAATGCAATTCAGAACCTTCTAAGTCGGTGTCTGTCTGTCTGACTGACCGTCTAGCTGGCATTCGTACGTCTTTATGAAAATTGTTGCAATTTAACTCGGCCTAACATTTTGCTTGAATTTAGACGGAGAACGTAAATGGGCAACGTCAATGCACCCGGTTTGGCACCGTCTATACAAATTGACCTATGTTCTAAAAATCTATTTTTCCCCGCAAACTACAGCAGCCTAAACTTTTGGAATACGTTAAGTGTTTGGTAAATCTGGTAAACCTGCCTATTGTTAAATTTTCTGAAATTCACTGTTTCCTCTGTAATTTCCTATCGCAATAGACTGTAGTAATCCAGATTTTTATCCACTATATTGATTTGTAATGTTTGTTAAAACTTTGGGAGTATCCACGCCAATTTTGGTACCTCTCATCAGAATGACTCTTTTGACCCACATTTCCTTGTTCTCATATCTTTCAAGAAATCATTCAGACTTGGGAAACTAGGTTATGAGAATGAAAATGGATCACATTGACACACCTTTTGTAATACCACCCATACAAATTTATCGATTTATAAAAATTTTATTTTTCTTTTGCAATTCCTAATTTGTAGGGTGTCAAATTTGCTATAATATTGGTACCGTTTGAAAAAAAAAAAATACTTGATAACCACGCTCTTCCTAGTAACCCCAATATGTATTACCCAACTTAACCCACATTCTTTTTCATTTCATTTCATTTCATTTCACTTCATTTCATTTCATTTCATTTCATTTCATTTCATTTCATTTCATTTTATTTCATTTCATTTCATTTCATTTCATTTCACTTCACTTCATTTCATTTCATTTCATTTCATTTCGTTTCGTTTCGTTTCATTTCATTTCATTTCATTTCATTTCACTAAATTTGTCATAATAAATGGTGGCTATTAAGAGTCAGGCGATTAATAAACTTAACCCAGCAAAAGAGAATGGACTGCATTGCTACGCCCCTTAGGGTACCACACATGCAGATAACCCGATTTAGCGAAAATCCGTGGCTAATCTATAAAGTTGTGGGTTGTTCTCTATGCGTTAGTTCAGAGCATTTTTAGTTCCTAGCAATGTATCGCACTATCTTTGGCGCTAAAGAAAAAGGGCGTTGGATAAAAGTATATGTAAGTCAGTTCATTAGACTGAAATTTCTGTAGTGGTTTTATATTCTATGAGTCCATATTGTAGACATGATGACCAGAGCTGTAGATAAATTTTTGGTTTTACTATTCTTTTATTCATAAATTTGTTGAATACTTGTATTTCTCGAACACCAACAAGTCGGAAAAGTTTGTGAAGTTAAATTCATGTCCAACCAGTTCCACATTGCGAAAAGTAAGAGATAAATAGTTTTTTAATATAAATTTTTAGAAAAACGTGCGAAATTATAGATTTGGTATTTGATTTATAAGGAAAACATTTAAAATTTTCATTTTGCGTTTAAACTATATCAATAGATTAAGTAGTCACATGGGCACAGTCCATCAAAGTCGAAAAATGTGTTTGCAATTTTCGGGTATTTGCAAACCATTTGAATCAGAAATGAATGTGCTTGTCAATGACTCTAAGATCGAATATTCGATGATATAATTTTCAAGAAATTGTAAAATATCGATTTCGAGATAATGACTGCTACAAAAATTAGTCAGATGATGTGACTTAGCATCAGCTTCCGGTGGCCAATGTCGGCACTTCCTGTTAATGGAGGCATAAGTACATATTATAACGCAATCTTTCGAGGAGAATACCCAGAATAGAATGAAATATAGATGTAGTAAACTTGTATTGTGGGTTTAGTGCGTGACTTAGCATCAACTTTCGGATGCCAATTCTGTTAATGGAGGGATAGGTATTATAACGCAATCTTTCGAGGAGAATACCCAGAATAGAACAAAATATAGATGCAGTAAACTTTTATTGTGAGTTTAGAGTGTTTGAGTTTTTCATGCTATATAGCATATTATAGAATTCAAATGGTGTCATAAGACGTTTCCGAAAGATAGAAATTACAATAAATCCTTGGACCCTAGGAAATAATTAAAATCAGGGAACTCGTAAATTGCAGGTCCAAGCTACAAAACGTAGAATATAGCCCTTTGGTCGATTACTGCACAATTAATACTGGCATCTTTTCAGCAACGATCAAAAGCGTGCCTCCAAAACCGTTACAAGTGAAATTAAAAATATCATTTAGGTGGTAGAAAGGAAGACCAACGTATTTGACGCATCTAAACGACATGGACGAGATCTTGAATGATAAGAATACTATTTAACATATTACTATTGTATTTATTACTGCATTATGCAACGAAATATGGTGTAATAAATTCAGGATTTGATTTATTACATTGTATTATTATTATTATTATTGTTATTATTATTATAATGGAAAAAGCTGTTTGCTAAAAAATAGTAAGAAAAATCGCATTCGATGTTTCTAGGCAAAAAGAGTTTTATTGAATTTCCCTATTGAATTTCTCGATGCGCCCCAATCACACTATGCAAGAGCATAGGTTAAGTAAGTAGGTAAAAGAATTACCCCATTTATTACACCAACCTCCTATTCATTCATCGGCCACCGCAGATCACTAGTTTAACATTCTGGCTCTCCTTTATCCTCATGCATTGCAAACATACAACAAATCATTGCAAACACAATTAACGTCCATGTTAATCAATAGTAACAACCTATAGCGATGACTGCTACTGGAACTACTCTCGTAACGTCTGTACGTTTAGGTGGTCTTACTTGCAAGTTACCGTAGACGGCTGCTTGCATTCGATCGCTCTTTGTTGGTTTGGTCTATTGGCGGTGCTGTAGCCGTAGCTGCTGCTGACTACTGGTGACGGCAGTCTGTCTAGTTGGCCGTCTTTGTATTGCTTGGCTATGGCGGCGGCGGTGGTGGTGGTTGTGGTCCAAACAAAACGGCCCATTAGATTTATTTAATGTTTGCGTTGAAAAGGCGCAGAAACCAGCCACTAGTGGAAAATTTTCTGAATGAAAATGTATTTGATTAGTGTATACTTTCTTGCTTATCGGTCGGACTGGGAGTATTTACCCCATCAATTTCTGTTGCTTCTTCTTGCTGTATAACAAAACTGTATACCAGTAGTACAGAGTATAAGAAACTATGTATGTATGTGCTACATCATGATAGTGATCATGGCAGTCCGTCCATCCGTCTGGCTGCCTATATGGTTATGTGGTGGAAATGGCATCACATTGGAATAGCTGAGGCCATATCGCTATTTATCGCAATTTCTGTACCTCCTACAGGGGGGGGCTTACCTGGCCGTCTGTGCGACTTTTACGTTGGATAAGATAAGATGCATGTTAATGTTTACATTTGCACGTAAAATGTAAACAAATTAAATTAAATTTGTCAAATATTTAACGCATATTTTGTAGTCTACTGGTAATAGTAGCACAATAAAATGCCGTTTTATTAGCCCCATTAAGTCTACAATTATTACTTGTCTAATTGACCATTTGAAGCGGTAATTTGGAATTGAATACGCTAATCCGGATAATACTACATCTGAAGTATAGGATTAGTGGATGGGTGGGATGATAACTTATCATTTGGATGATCATAGAAAACGGCATGATGTCATCGGTTAGTTTAGATTTTTAAAGTAATTTAAAATTAACAATCATTTTTAACGTTTTTTTTTTAGCAACTGGCAGGGTTCTTGCTAGTTTGGACTCTCTTAGCGATATCCAATTGGGAAGGGAACGTTTTGCACAACTTTCCAAGCAATTCGCGACATTCGATGTAGGTTAAGTAAAGAAAAAAACAAATTCTCATGTAAGGAATACGGGAAAGAGAGAGAGAGATGACTGTTAGACTCATTAAAATGAGCTACTGTTTAACGACATTTCCGAACGGTCAAGATTTAGGTCAAGTCAAATAATTCTGTGCTTACAAGCGAATATGTCTTAAGTGGAGTTAGGACAGAGTCAAGTTTATTCGTTATCATTACTGTCCCCTATTTAGATGCATATTTACGTTCAATACGCTTTCCAAAATTCGGCGTAGTTTACAAGTTATAGTAATTTTTAAAAAAAAAAAAAAGTCATTTTTGAAAAAATATGTAGTACGAGGGCGATCCCAAAACTAACCGACCTGATGTATAGATAGATATGTTTTTAGTTTCAAGGCGCCACGTTTTTTAGTACTTTTAATTGATCCATCAAAAGTAAACGATCTCAGTAGATTTGTAAACATGGAACAAACTGGTCACCGTTATGTAATTCAATATTTCAATTTGAAAGGTCTCCGTCTACTCTGAGGCGAGTCTGCTCGTTCGTTTACGACTGTAAAATATTGGTTAGCAGAGTTTAAATGAGGCCATACGAGCTGGCAAGACGAACACCGTGCATTGAGGTATTCATGCCAGACACAGTAAGAAAAACCATAAAATGGTATTGGATGATCATCGGCTAAAAGTGCGTGAGTAGCTGAAATAATATGTATTTCAAAAAGTGTTATTCATTGCATATTGACAGAAGATTTAAAAATGAGAAAGCTATGCGTAAGATGGGTGCCGCGCTTATTTTATATAATAGAGCAAAAACAACGTCGTGAAGATGTTTCAGTAAACCAGTAGAGTTTGACGATGTTTCACCGCAATAAAACCGAATTTTAGCCATGGTAAATAGGAAGCGATTACTTACACAATGCCCTCGAGAAATGGCATGTGCACACAATCCACGGCGGGGGCTAACTAATCACGATATGATTAACGTGCATCTGACATCTATACTTTCCACACTACCCATAGAAAATGAGTTATAATCGCCATCTTGTGTAACAACTCATGAAAACTACGCAATTGCTCATGAGTAACGTACGGCCGTAGGGTATCCATGGAAAATATTTTGGTAGCTCATGGATAGCACATTTATATTTCAAAATATGAAAAAATCAGAAAATCCAAAATAACCTAATTTTTGCTGTTTAAAATATAGTTTATTTAAAACAAATCGCTAAAATGTAAAAATTCCTCTTATCCGCTGGCAACGCTTGTTTTGCACGTTCTCGTTTTTATTTCAAAGTCTGAAACAGCAAAAACTTCTTATATAGAAAACGGAGCGTCAAATCGAGAAAATAATTGGATTTCTTGTGCGTTTCTAAGGAGTTTGAAAAAAAATATGAACCTTCGCAAAGTGTTCAAAATATCAGTTTTATAAAAAAAACGCTAAAATATAAAAATACCTGTAACACGAGAACGGTGTGTCTACTCATGAATATAACTAATATAATATATAATATAACCAATTTTTGACCTATAAGGCAGGCTTTTACCAGACGCTTGCATTAGAACGAAATTTTAAGTTCATGTTTTTCCCCCCATGCGGCCATCCCCCTTCAAAACGATGTCATTTGAACGATAGCAATGTTT
>JAHXMU010025568.1:573672-591071 GCA_019455685.1 Philornis downsi | reverse complement strand
TTTTTTTTTCTAGAAAAGAGCACAGAGAAAAGAATAAAATTAAATGAACAGCCCAAAGACCTAGGGCTTTGTATAGCAAGAAGGCTACCTAATCACTGTAGTGTTTATCAGACCGAAATTTTGTCCATTACGGAAGTGGCAGAATGGCTGAGATATAACATCCTCACCACGGTGACGATTAACATATTCTCTGACGGTCAAGCTGCCGTTAAATCCCAGGATTCTGCTTTCCTGAAATCAATATCAGCCCTGAATTGCCGCAGATCTCTTAACGAGATGACTCAGCATTTCAACATTCACCTTATGTGGGTGCCGGGCCTCAGGGACATACCAGGGAACTGCAGAACAGACGAACTATCGAGACTAGAGACAACGTTACAGAGTCTGGGAGTCTGTCCGAGGCTGCAATCAATCCAGACAGATATCGCTTCGCCTAGATCTGAAGCGTTTACACACACTGCTGTCGCTCTCAAGACCCGACGTCTCGTTGCTTATATCCGTCATGTCCCGTCATGACTCTCTGATTGGAAGACATGCAATGAGATTGAGGGTTGCGACTAGTGACTTCTGCAGGAGTCACTCTTGTGGGGATGAAGAAGAGGAGGAGTCAGTAGAACATCTTCTCTGCAATTGCCCCGCCCTAGCGAACAGTCGGAGGATCAACACTTGGCTCTTATTTCTTTAGGGACCTTGAAGATCTGGATAATATAGATATTGCCCGACTTAAGAGCTTCTTGAGGCGCTCAGGATGATTCAACGGGGGAACTAGGGACATCCATATTTCTAGTTTCCGTGGTATCACAATGGACTATGCAGTCTAAGTGAGCCTGTCGCTTGTACAGCGACTTAAGAGCTTCTTGAGGGGCTCAGGATGGTTCAACGGGGGAAACTGGGGACATCCACTACTCTAGTTTCCGTGGTGTCACAATGGACTATACAACCTAAGTGAGCCTGTGGCTTGTACAGCGATTTAAGAGCTTCTTGAGGCGCTCAGGATGGTTCAACGGGGGAAACTATGGACATTCATATCTCTAGTTTCCGTGGTATCACAATGGACTATGCAATCTAAGTGAGCCTGTCGCTTGTACAGCGACTTAAGAGCTTCTTGAGGCGCTCAGGGTTGTTCAACGGGAGAAACTAGGGACATCCATATCTCTAGTTTCAGTGGTATCACAATGGACTATACAGTCTAATTGAGCCTGTCGCTCGTACAGTGACTTAAGAGCTTCTTGAGGGGCTCAGGATGGTTCAACGGGGGAAACTAGGGACATTCATATCTCTAGTTTCCGTGGTATCACAATGGACTATGCAATCTAAGTGAGCCTGTCGCTTGTACAGCGACTTAAGAGCTTCTTGAGGCGCTCAGGATTGTTCAACGAGAGAAACTAGGGACATCCATATCTCTAGTTTCCGTGGTATCACAATGGACTATGCAATATGCAAGAGCTTCTTGAGGCGCTCAGGATGGTTCAACAGGGGAAACTAGGGACATCCATATCTCTAATTTCAGTGGTATCATAATGGACTATACAGTGTAATGGAGCCTGTCTGAACAGACTGATGCGATGATGATAACCTAACCTAAAGAATAACTAGCTTTAGATGCCAAAGTGTTTAGTCTAGTGCATTTTTGCCTCGCCCATTACTTCTCCTGGATGGTGGTGGTGTAGCCTGAAAGCTAGTATGCAGCTCAAATGAAATTTTCTTTCGCTCCGCGCCCACTTAACTCCACTTATGGAAAGTACATTTTGCGAAAAGATGTTTCTTTGTCCTGTTTTGTGTTTTTAACAGTTGAAATGTTTCAACTCCCAAGAATTTGAATGAGCACCTGTTATAGGAACATCAATTCATATGGGAAACAAATGTGTGCTTTCTTAGGCGTAAACATCTCTGTATTACCAACAAATGAGCAGCGTACTGAAAATTGCAGGTGCCGAAATCTTCGTTAGCACCATATACAAGTATTCCTTATGGGAGGCGAACATTTCATTTGAACTGCGTACTACGTTTTATATTTGTGGATTGTTGTCAGTTAGCGCAGTGAATAATTATATCTGTTTTAATGAACGACTGATTAATTAGATAATCGATCAAATGAAATAATAAATACATTTAAAAATGTATCAAATATTTTTGTAATTGTTTTCTAGTACAGCGAATGTTTGTGTAAGCTTGTACAGCCTATCGATTAACTATATAACTAGATAGAAACTATTTCTGTCGAACTAATCAATCGGCAGCGATTTGAAGTAGTATGAATCCACTAATTCACTTTCTTCGTAGGAATCGTAAACATCTTTATCGCTTGCTTGTTTGAACGAAATTATAGCGATTTAATTAAACTTTACCTATAATAATTGATGTTACCACAACAACAAAAATCTAACGATCGGCCAATAACTAATTACATTCATTCATTCAAACATACCCGTGTACTAAGAGCGCAACAACGACACCAACAGGCCAGGCTGGCACTTGACAGCGATTATCAGCGAATTGTTGTTTGCTGTATCGATATCGTGTTGCTGTTGTTACCGCGATTGTTGTCGGCGATGGATCGAAAGAATGAAAAAAACGGCAAACGGCAATTCCTAGCCCAGGCGCCTAATTCAATTTTTGGTACGATCAGTTAATGTTGGTCAATCAATAAGAACGGTTGAGATTGGCTGACGACAGGTTTAGTTTGCAAAACAAAACAAAAAAAAAAGTTATTTGTAAAAGGTAATACATGGCAAGAGGTGTGCAATAAAGGACTTAAATGTGAATGAACGCGAAATAAAGTACATATAAGAATTGTCAAAATATTTGTAAAATTTACAAATAAAATGTGCTTGATGTGTAACAGTAAAATAAAATTAAATGTTAAGCAATAGTCATCATACAAAAGTTATTGCAAAGGACTTTTCCAAAAAATATAACAAGTGTTGTCAAAAACGATTTAAGTTATTTGAATACCGTCATTACATTTATATTCATTTCACAACAAAAGTACGCCATAAAAAATACCCTTTAAAATTTTCAATAAAATAAACAATTAAATTGGAATGCTACAGTACAATTAAATTACGTATATAAATTGTTAACCTGTAATTACTTTTTCGACAAGTAACACGCTGTTATGATCTCACATTGATTGACATTTTTGACAAAAACACACATGTTCCGGTTGAAAGCTTTAGAAAACATTTCTAAACAAATTTTGGAAAAACGCAAAAAGGCATCATATTATATTTATTTTTAATTATTTTATAATTATATAAAATAGTTTTAGTTAAAACAAAATAGTTTGTGCTATACATAAATTGTAAACTGCCTATATCATTGCGTATTAGGGTGGTGGCAAAAATTAATTTTTAGAATTTTTTAGTTCTAACATGTGGCCTTTCGGCTAAGAATTACTTTGTGTTAAATTTAGCAGAAATCGCTCTTAGAAGCAGGTCATTTAGATCAAAAGTCCTACCTTTTGCTATCGTAAAAATTTCCATTTAAATATCTGACAAAATCCAAATTTGTTACTGATTGTCAATAAAAATTGGCGATTTTTTCCATTTTGATTTTATTGCAAACAGATAAACGTTTTAGAGAAATCCAACGACTGCAAAGGTCCCAAAACTGAAGTTGGCAAACATGATCTACATATATTTTGTTAAAAAATTAAAAATTCATATTTTTAGAGTTTTGGCAAAACACAGCAAATAAAGAAAGAAAGAAGTAATCAAGTCTTAAACGTTATCAAAATCGTTATTGCCAGAACTCGTATGCTCAAGTTAAACGCTTTAGAAAAAGTATGAATACAATTTGTTAAGAAATCGCCGAAATTTATCACATTACATTTATTTTTAATTATTTTATAATTATATAAAAAGTTTCATTTAAAATTGACCTTTGCACTATGGTTTAACTGAAGATATTTGTTGTTGTTATTTGTTAGTAATTGAAAATTTCAAGTGCGCAGTCTATCATTTGCCTGCTACTTTTTGTACAATTTAGGCAAAATCAGACAATTCTTTTATTGTCAAAATCAGAATTTTTATATGGATTTTCAAAAAAGTTTGAAATTTGTTCTAGTTCTGATCTTTTTATAAAATGTTAACAATTTAGAAAAATCTAATGACTTTAACGCCCCATCAATGAAACTGAAAAAATTATCAAATTGGAATAGTTTTCTGTATCTTTCTGCTAGAAGATTTCGGGACGTTTTTGATGTAAATTTTGATTAATAAACTTTCATCAATTATTTAGGCACTGTTTAGGTGCCTTTTTTACTGGAACCGTCAATTTTAGCTCGCTCTGTACAATCACAAGTCGTTAATACCTTTATGTCGATAATTGTACGACGATTTCTAAAATAAGAATTAAACACAAAAACAAAATATACGACATACGATAAATATATGGTTTAAGGAAATAATACACCAATAAATTCATCTGACAGGTTTAACTCTAATTTAGAAAATATTTGGTATGAAAATTTAATCAAATTATACAAATATAGGCCTTAATCTAGCAAACAAATCGATTAGTGATTTACCACACTTAATGAGTTTATTTTATTTAATTTTTTTTTGTGGCATCAGAATCATTGCCTGTAGAAAGGATGCAATATATTTTGGATGTAAGAATCTAATAAAGTACCCGCTATACCATAAAAATCGCAAAAAATCGCCTCTTCCAATCGACAAATGATAGTGTCAAAAATAAACATATTTCACAACTGAAATTTTTTCAATTAGCAATAACATTATTTTTGTTTTTTTTTTTATGTTTACACATAAGAACAAAATATTTCTTCTGTTTTGCGTAAAACAAACGAAGATACTTGCCAAAATATCACAAAACCCGCTGTTGCTGCAGAGCCGCTGTGCTTGCGATTCGTATCTACTGTTCTACTGTGAATGCTTCAAGAAGAATTTATTCACATATTTTTCACATTTAATTGCGTTTTGCCGTATGGCGATTATATAATCTTAACTCCGTCATTTATGTCACGACAAAGAAACTTGTGAGGAAAGATTTAAACGTTAAGTTTGAAACAACATTTTATTTATTACATTTAACTGAATTCTGAATCAAATTCTGTTGGATCAAATAATGTCTCTATAAATATTGTAGGGAATATAATTGATTTGTGGTAAATATTGCCGCCTAAATTTCTCTATTCGCGATTTCTTTTGACTAAACAATTTATGTGAAAATGAAAAACATATGGTAACACTAAGAAATATTCGACCATACCACAGAAATAAATTTTGCCAAATATCAGAGATGCTGGCAAAATGTTAACAATATCTTAAAAATTGAAATGTTTCCCTCATTAATTGGGATTTGTATCGAGTTCTAAAGGAATTCCACTGATCGCAAGAAAAACACCTGAACTAGTTTATATGGCAACTGGCGTTTGTAATCACCGTGTGTATCCTCCAATTTCCTATGGAATTCGCCCTAATTACGAGGGCAGTTCCAAGCACAACCGACCTAACAAAGAAGACACAAAAAAGTTGAGAAAAATGTTATTTATTTTTCGACATAATCTCCGTTTAGCTCGATACTCGTAAATTTTTTCTAGCGATGTTCAATAGCTTCAATAGCGTATTTATGCCAAGAACTGTCAAACGGCTTAAAACAACCATCAACCACAAACTCCACCTCTAAGTTCTTGGCAAATCTTTTACTACCGAGTCATTTTTTCAAGTTTTGAATTAGAAAATAGTCCAAGGGAACTAAGCCTGGCGAATAATGTGCGTGATAAAGCTATCCGAAATTTAACTCATTAATGGAGCATTGTCTTGATGAAACAACACTTTTTTTCGCCAAATGCGGTCTTTTTTCCATAATTTCATCACCTAAACGCTGTAATAAATTAGAATAATGTTTGCCGTTGATGATTTTTCCTTTCTGAAGATAATCAATACAAATAATTGCATGCACATCCCTCATAACCTTACCAGAAGATGGAACCGTCTTCGCCTTCTTTTCAGTCCACTGCTTTAACTGTGCCCGTCTCACCTGCGAGCCAAAAAATGCTGTTCTCCACTTTTTAATAACTCTCTGTGACATTACCGAGCTTGTCATCTTCGCCCCATGTATATTTAATTGTAAAAGGTGTCCCAACAAGAACGCTGGCTGTATGACATGTGGCGCCGTCTTGTTGAAACCACATGCCCTCCACATTCATTTCTTCAATTCTAGGCACGAAAACGCCATTGACTGTTTGCGCTTGACATGCCTCATTTTCACAAGAAAAAAGTTCAATGTTTCCTCCAGCCCAAAATCCAATCCACACAGTGGCACGTTAAGGATGAATTTGCTTCTCGTGAATAAGTCGAGGATTTTCCTTATTCCAAATGCGACAATTGTGCCTATTGACGAAGCCATCAAGATGGAAATGGGTCGCGTCACTGAAGATGATTTTATCGGCAAAATCAGTATTTTTATGTTGTCTCTCCAATACCCAATGCATGAAGATGCAAATCTTTCGTCAAAATTCGCTGCATAGTGGATTTGTAGACAACAATTTGCTGAGCTCGGTGTCGAATTGAGGTGGATGGGGTTTGAGCGATATCATCACATACAGCTGCGACATTTTCGGTCGATCGACCTGGTCGAAGGCGCGTTGTTGTCTTTACATCACTAACAGACCCAGTTTTGGCAAATTTATCCATTAATCTCTTTGCAGTTGACTCTTTTGGAGCATTATTATGACCATAAATTGATTGCAATTTACGAACTGTAGCCGCAAACTTTCAACATTTTGGCAGAACAATTTCACAATGAAAATGGATTGTTCATTCGTGTAGCGCTCCATTTTTACTAACCTCGTACCTTCTACTAGCAAACAATAACAATTGTTCAAATGTCAAACAATGACACTTCGAATGGCGCCAAATTTAATTCGTGCGTTCTTGTTTGGACACCCTTTACAAGGAACATTGCGTTCCTTGTTTCCCTGATTTACAGAGTATAGTTCCAACGAGAAAAGTTCCAACGAGAAGCATAGACAATATTTCAGTCTATTTTTTTGCATTTCCACATGCCGCTCCTTCATTCAGACACACGAATATGTAGACGGATTTATATAGCCAGTCAGCAAAAGCAGTTCGTTATCAATTACACCTCCGGCGTACAAATCTGTCGTCATATCCTTGCGTCTGAACGCGCCTTTAGTCGACAATTCAATTTTAACGAATAATGTCAAAAAGTACGAGTACATGTGTTTTCTTTTATCGTAACATATTTTATTGATTTTCTAAAACAGGAAATCTCGAAAGATTACATATTCGTTGTACATTTCGAGATTTATAGATTTCAAATCAAGTGTTATAATAAGACTATATAATACTAATAATATGAAAAAGATAATTCTGTTAACGTGTTTGCAATAAGTTTAAGTAATATTTCGTCATATGGCATTTATAAATGTAGTTTATTTATCTGCACAGGCAAATGTTAAATGACACAGTCCAACATACATTTTGAGGATAATCCAAACTTTCGTCAAATAGTTGCACTAGATGAGTGTAGTCGAATCCTGCAAAAATCGGTCTAATGTATAGCTTCATTTTTTTCCTACGGACGGAAAAAGTTTTGTCAATTTTGAAGAAGGATGGATTAAAGCATCTATGAAAATTGAAGACAGAAGATTTTAGTATCTAAAATCTAAAAAAAATAAAAATCTTTTTAATGTGTTATGAAAACAATCCTTATTAAATTTCACTGCAAAGATGCAACCTTAAGAAGTAGCTGTTTGCTTTGACAGCACTCTCATTCTGTATGCATATTAGGAAGGATTCAATTTTGTTGCACAGTGTAATTAGTGTATTAAAAGTTTTAAGTGATTTCTTATCAAAAGTAGTTATCTTTCAAAATTACTCTAGGTAGTTTTGGGAAATCCGTTCGCAGGCTGAACGCTTATTGATTTATGCAAACAGATTAATGGCGAAAGAGAAAAAATTTACGGCTTATTAGTCACAAGTCACGATCAAATCAGCTGCCAACTCCCAAACAGAATAATATCGTCAATATACTCGTATTATGGGAATGGTTGAAAAAATCGTCATTTCCAAATTCGAAGTCGCCAAAAAATCACCATTTTTGAATAAATTGAAATGATATTGGAAGAAAATTTGATGCAATAAAATAAAGATGCCAGAAGCATAATTAACTATAAGTTCAAAACACTATATTTAGTTCCATAAAATAATCAAATTTATTAAAACAAATAATCAAATTTACAAATAATCAAAATTATTCTGTTAGTGGCGAAAATGCATAATTGCACTGCAATTTACATCGACAAAAAAGGGCCGTATCCAACTTTAAGTAAAAAATATTAGAATTATCATTATAACATAAAATTTAATTAAATTTGTAATGCATGCAAAAAACGACGCCATGTCTACCAGACGAACACTTCCATTATATAATCGTCAAAGTTGGCCACCATGCAGACAAACAATTTAATGAGTCGAGTACTTGACAAGAATAGTAAAAGCTTTTTAGAATGGGCAGTAGGTAGTAGTAGAATTAAGCAGTAGGTCTAAAGAGAGTCTAAAAATAGAAATGCATGATAGTGGTTTGAATTCCAAACGCTTCGGTGTTCTGCAGTCCTTTTCCAATTCTTTGTACCAGGTTTTAACACTGTTTCAAAAACCCGGTCCTCCCAACTGAGTTTTGGTAGCTCTCATCCATCCCAAATATCGATTTTCCAAGATATTTTCGTGCCGGAACATTTGGATCCAATAGCACAAAATGACCTAACTAATGCAATCGCTGAATCTATGCGCTTGATCACATCTAAAACATTGCATAAGCGCTGATTCCGACTGATGAATTAGAACCACTTGTACAGGGTGGCGCATCAATTGTGCTACACTAAGAAATTCAAATAACTTTTTTTTAACCAATGTATTTCATTTATTTATTTATTTTTTTTTTCTATTGTACAGAAAAATCAATTTTATTTTATATAACTAATTGATTTTAAAGATAATAGACCATAAATGACCTTCATACTTATTAACGTATATGCGACAACTGATCAGAAAATTATTCATTGCGGCCTGAAGGGTTGAAGGGTTGTATTAATGGACTGTTTCAATTTAGTCCAATTCCTTGGTTTAATTTTTACACCTCTTGCTTGACATAGTCCCATAAGTAAAAGTCTGGTAAGTCTAGTGTAGTCAGGTCAGATGACCCTGGGGGCCATCGCAAAGTGGAATTTCTGGATATTAATTTGTTTGGGAATGTTCGTTGGTCCGCCATAAACGGTCTGGCAATGTGTGCAGTTGCTCTATCTTGCTGGAACCAAATGCTGTTAAAATGGATACGATTTCGATGCAGTTCTAGATAAAAAGAAATCCTTCAACATTTTTAATGGCCCCCATTGTTGGTTACTTTTACACCGTAGCACGATTTGTGAGCCACCCTGTATATACTT
Source organism: Philornis downsi (assembly GCA_019455685.1). Lineage (NCBI taxonomy): Eukaryota > Metazoa > Arthropoda > Insecta > Diptera > Muscidae > Philornis > Philornis downsi. The sequence goes on along the minus strand of JAHXMU010025568.1, from coordinate 581,635 downwards.
CTCTCAGAAGCAAAAGTAAAAAAAAAAACCTAATTCTATCTATGAATATTTATTATTAGACAAATAACTATTGTTTATATCTATTTTTTAACAATTATTTCTTTTAAATATCAATCGTAACTGCATCTGATATGATCCATTCTGGGGTTCCAATTTTCAATGAGGTTTTTGAATATTAGAAATGACGCGAGTAACTCTGACTTCCAATTCATCAACCGTAACCGAAGTTTCCATGTAGATTTTGGATTTTACGTAAACCAACAAGATAAATTATAAACGTTACTGCTCTAGTAGTGAAATTAACTGTTCACCGAATTTATCTCGAAATAATTTCACTTTCTCCCCAGCTGTGTGGCAAATATCGACGTCTTATTGTAATCAAATAATACCGAGATCACGTGCTTCAATCGGTGGAAGTCTATCCATGATGAAACGCCAAGCCATTCGAAACAAAAATACCCTAACATTTTGACAGTTTAATCTGTCATAAAATCACTACTGGAAAAAGTTCCTGTAAATGAATTGCCCACCATATTTCATATAAAAGTCGAATGAAATCTCACAACAAGTGCTTTGCGACAGCTGCATTGGCGCTGTTTAATGCTTGAAGGGATTTCATAATACAGGGTGGCGCAATAGAACGTGCATATTTAAAAGATAGATTAAAAAATAAATACAAAGGTATGGTTAAAATAAATCTAAGGCATTGTACAGTAATAAATGGAGTTTATTTTTTAAAAATAACATCATCTAAATGGTGACCCTCTCTACGACGGCACTCCTCTAACCGCAAACGAAAATTATTGAAAACTTTCTTCTGTAATACTGGTGTAATGGCTGCCATTTCACCATGGATATTCTCCTTGAGCAGAACGATGTTTCTTGGATTATTACTGCCGACTTTGTGTTTGAGGTATCCCCACAAAAAAAAAGTCAAGAGGCGTCAAGTCTGGACTAAGTGGGGCCATGGGATATCACCTCTTTTCGAAATCAGTCTGCCAGGGAACATCTGCTTCACCACCGCCATGGAATCATTTGATGTGTGATATGTAGCTCCATCTTGTTGGAACCAAGTTGTGGAATTCACTATTCTTGAACTTTCAATTTCTGGAGCCAAAAATCCGTCCAACATCTCAACATAGCGTTCCGTAATAACCGTGACGTTTTGGTCCCGCGCATTTTCGAAGAAAAAAGGACCAATTATTCCTCTGTCAGAGATTGCTGCCCATACTGTCACTTTAGGACTATGCAATGGTTTCTGGTGTTTGATTTTGGGATTTTCACTGTTCCAGTAACGACAATTTTGACGGCTTACGAACCCATTCATAAGCAAATGAGCCTCGTCAGAGAAAAGGATATTGTCAAAATTGGAAAATCGATTAAGCATTTCATTAGCAAATGCGAGCCTTGCTATGAAGTCAGACTCTTTCAATTCTAGTGTTAATTGCAGCTTATACGGATGCAGTTTAAGATCCAATGTTAAAAACTTCGTCGCGATAATTGTAAGACAGACGATCTCTTGCGAATCGACATTTGTGGATTTCCTCGTACTGACCTCATAACTCTCTCAACATTGTCTTCGGTCCTAGATGTTCTTGGGCGACCATTTGCTTGTGGTTTAAATGTTGAACCGGTCTCTTCAAAACGCTTTACCCATATTTTAATTAAATTAGCACTCGGAGCTTCACTAATTCGCCGTAGTCCATATTCAGCACAATATAGTCGTCTAGTAGCAATATATGAACGAGAGTTCTCGTAAAATGCGCGCACGCAAAATGCGCGACGCTTCCCGTCGAAGTGATTCATAGCGACTAAAACTCCATGATCCCGCCAACCCAACGATGTAGGCGCCCCCCCGACCGCGCATTTTCTACCCCGCAAAATAAAGATGATGCAATATGCACGTTCTATTGCGCCACCCTGTAGTTGATGATTCTTTATTTACAACTATGCCATTTGTAGTAATCCCATTCAATTTAAGGAAAGGAATGTAATGACTTTGATTACAGCGTAATTAGAATAAAGTCTAGATATTACACATAGGAAACTAATAATTTTTAAACCGATTTAAGCCAAATCTTATAATTTTGGAAACGTATGAGTGACTCATAACATCTTTTTTTTACTTGCTAATTTATTGAACTCTTTTATTTGCATTTATTGAGAGAAAAGTTCTAGTGCCATATAAATACCAAGTACGCCCCAATATCTTACAATTGAATCGGTAATATTTAAAAACAAAACATAAATAATGTGACGCTTAACTATTTAATCGTTTATTGTTCCTTAAAACAAACAAGCTAATCAAGAATCCCCCTGCTGACGTCAAATTGTAAAACCTTGATATGGTCAATGTCTCCATTTCTGTCACATGAACAATTTTATTGCATCCATATAGTAATTAAAGCAAATACTTATGATTTCGGATACAAAAACCCGAAATATATAATCCAAACCTGTAGGAAATACCATATATTTTTATGGCTTTATTATCAATATGTTGTATTACCATTCTTTGAGAAAATTTGTGATCCCATAAATTACTGTCGAAGTTAGTTCGGTATAATTTCTGCAGAAAGAATTCCATTTTGAGATTGGCTTTCTGTCGGCCAAAACCAAATACAGGGGCAAACAACAATGTACACTAGCAAAAAGTGTGACTGTTTTATGACCGTGATAAAATTATAGTGAATTTTGATGGCAAGTAGTACAATTACCTACCGAAAATTTATTTGGAATTTATTTATTTATTTTCTTGTTTTAATTTTTTATAAATCTACTGATTTATGACATAAACCCGCTATAAACATACTTCTTTCCCCCCAATTATTTATAAATTCTTGTGCTCTATAGGTTTATGGAATTTAGCAATGCTGATTAAACCTTATTTTCGCCAACTTCAATTAAAATTTAACCTGAGGCTTAACTGCCACGTATATGTTGTCCATTTTAACTGTCACTGATTCGTCTAAATCATTTGTAGCAGGTGGCCGGTTTTTTTTATTTAATGGTTCTCACTATGTTTTTTCACAAAACAATAATATGCTTGAACCATTGTTTGCTCGTGAAAAACAACAATTTTCACCAACTTCTATTAAAATTTAATTTGAAGCCTAACTGACACCTTTAAGTCACCTATATAAATCATTTGTAGCGGAATGTGATTTGATAATTGCAAGTAATAAAATTTCGAAACATGAGCATTATCATGACATTAACATTATCGCTGAAATTTTTCATTTAGAGATTACCTTCTATAAAACATTTACGAGTATTTAAAGATTCTCGCTATGCTTTTTTCCACAAAGGAAAATTTTAGTGCAGTGGGATGTGATTTGATATTTAGAAATCATGAAACAGATCTATTATGACATTAACATTGTAATTGAAGCTCATCATTCAAAGATTGTATTCGATAAGACATCTGATTTAAAAAAAAAAAAACGTAATGAGAACGGTTTTTTGCGAGGAAGAAGTTTTTTATGCCGTCGTCTCCTCGTTAGAAATAACCAGTGGCAATTTTTTGTGTTGGTTTTCAACACTAAGATCAGAAGAGCTCATGTTTTTACTTTATACAATGTTTTACATTGTAATTGTAAAATTTCACCTTTCTATATTTTATCACTGAAAAAACAAATGTTGAACACTTTAATAAATTGTATTGCAATCGTTAAAAATAACCAGTGGCAATTTTTTTGTGTTGGTTTTCAACACTAAGGTCAGAAGAGATCATGTGTTTACTTTACACTCGTACAATGTCTTACATTGTATTTGTAAAATTTTATCACTAAAAAAAAATTTGAACGCTTTAATAAATTGCATGAAATGGTTTGTAAAAGCAAATCATACATCAACCGTTCACAAATTAGTGCTGCAAAATTTTCCTCACGAAGAAATACATATGTAAAATAACAGGACATTTTTATACGGAATTTCACCGCGAAATGTCTGCCTATTTCTGTCCCTTACCTACAAATTTCACAATAATTTTAGTACGAAAAGTTAGCACAGTAAAAGGACTAGACAGACTTAAGTCTGTCATGCGAAATTTTCTAAACATTTTTTTTTTTACACTGAAGTACTTCACTAACTTCATAGGAGGTGGTGGGAAATCAAGTCTACGAAAAACCATTTCGAACTATTTGGCTTGAAATTCCGTACCACAAAATAGCTGATATTTATATGAAAAATCTGAAGCAATATAGGAATACGAAATTTCGTATAAAATTTCGTTTTTTTATATTAAGATTTCTCAAAGCAAAATTTGCATTTAACAACATTTGTCTAAAAAGATAAAAATTTTCGTGACAACAAGTTAGTAGATAACAAAATCATTTTTATTTTCAATAGCGTTATAGTTTCTCCGATCAGTAATTTAAAGTATATTTGTTACGTCTATAATGGTGGACATTAGGGCGAAAAGTTCCGCAATTGAAGATTAATGAACATAGTAATTATTTTTGATAATAACAACACAGAACGGCTTATAATTAATCATTAGGTATTTAAAAAAAGTAAAGCAGCAAGTGCTTTATATATTTGCAATCGCGTCATTAAAATAACTTTGCAAATTAAGTAGAATTAAATGAGCTCAAAGCAAATTTTGTGAATCCATTATAATCGGAACATTTTACTCACCTTTCCCATTATTTTACGTCTTTATTTTTCTTTCCAGATGACAGATACCATTTCCAACTCTAAAGAGAAGTCATGTTCGGTGGCCACGCTATCAGACTTTCATTCAAGGTACGTAGCTTAACGTAACGTTCATACTTACATATACATATGCCTAGTACAGGGTGGCGCAACAGAACGTGCATATTGCATCATCTTTTTTTGCGGGCTGGAAAACGCGCGGGCGGGGGGCGCCTACATCGTTGGGTTGGCGGGCTCATGGAGTTTTAGTCGCTATGAATCACTTCGACGGGAAGCGTCGCGCATTTTGCGTGCGCGCATTTTTCAAGAACTCTCGTTCATATATTGCTACTAGACGACTATATTGTGCTGAATATGGACTACGGCGAATTAGTGAAGCTCCCAGTGCTAATTTAATTAAAATATGGGTAAAGCGTTTTGAAGAGACCGGTTCAACATTTAAACAACAAGCAAATGGTCGCCCAAGAACATCTAGGACCGAAGACAATGTTGAGAGAGTTATGGAGCCAGTACGAAGAAATCCACAAATGTCGACTTGCAAGAGATCGTCTGTCTTACAATAACCCCGACGAAGTTTGCAACGAATTTTAACATTGGATCTTAAACTGCATCCATATAAGCTGCAATTAACCGTCAACCGTAAACCGTCAAAATTGTCGTTACTGAACAGTGAAAATCCCAAAATCCAAGACCAGAAACCATTGCATAGTCCTAAAGTGACAGTATGGGCAGCAATCTCTGGCAGAGGAATAATTGGTCCTTTTTTCTTCGAAAATGCGCGGGACCAAAACGTCCTGCTTAATACGGAACGCTATGTTAAGACGTTGGACGGTTTTTTGGCCCCAGAAATTGAAAGTTCAAGAATAGTGAATTCCAGAACTTGGTTCCAACAAAATGGAGCTACCTGTCACACATCAAATGACTCCATGGCGGTGGTGAAGCAGATGTTCTCTGGCAGACTGATTTCGAAAAGAGTTGATATCCCATGGCCCCCACGTAGTCCAGACTTGACGCCTCTTGACTTTTTTTGTGGGGATACCTCAAACACAAAGTCTACAGTAATAATCCAAGAAACATCGTTCAGCTCAAGGAGAATATCCGTGGTGAAATGGCAGCCATTACACCAGTATTACTGAAGAAAGTTTTCAATAATTTTCGTTTGCGGTTAGAGGAGTGCCGTCGTAGAGAGGGTCACCATTTAGATATTGTTATTTTTAAAAAATAAACTCCATTTATTACTCTACAATGCCTTAGATTTATTTTAACCATACCTTTTGTATTTATTATTTAATCTATTTTTTAAATATGCACGTTCTATCGCGCCACCCTGTATAATGCACAAAACATAAAGTGGATTACGCACTATCAAATAAATTTGATTATTTTAATCAACTTTAATCATTTTAATGAAAATTGGTAAATGTAGACAAATAGGTATGTAGGCAAATCATATTATCCATAAATAGATTTAAATCCGTCAAATCTGTAGGTGTGAACTCTAATCTAAAGATTTAAAAATCGTTTTCATTTGTCATCGATCATGCTTCAGTCAGTTAACTCTGTCGACATTTATTTAAAGTTTTGTTCAGATATGTGGACATATCTATAGGTTGCCGACAGGTCAAAATATCTAAGCAATTTGTTATCGATAATCCTTCCCGGAATCCGTCAACATATCAAAGTATCTTATGGCGCCATAAATCACGTCTTCACTGAAGGATTTTGCAAAGTTAAAAACTAACTTCACTGCGAAAATATGAATTTTTGGGTCTTTTTTGTTTACAAATATAAAATATACAACTCGCGAATTCGATATCATCGTTTCTCATCATTTGGTATCCGCAGTTTCATATTTTTATAAATTAATTTTAATTGCTTTTTGCAACAAAAACAGCACTGCCTAATGCTGAAAGATTTTACTTTGAATGATTTTACACGGTTATAGTAAATAGGAAGAAAATGAAACCAAAATGTTGGCGGAAAACTTGGATTCTGCCGAACTTAATTAAGTTTGTGTGATACTTTTTTTTTTGTGGAAAAGTTAAAACTCATGAAAATTCCTCCAGAGATGATACCACTTTATGTGATATCTTAAATCTTGATTTTTATTGCCGCGCCTCTCACGCCGCTTTCGAACCGCTGTGAATATTTATATTACTTTTATAACAACATTAAATTTAAATTGATAGCATAAGTTCGAGAGCGACGCTATACCCGAGCAACTTTGGCGACGGTGTGTACACATCTTAACACTTTCTTATGTTACAACAATTTCAAATTAAATGCTTCTTTTTCGTCCTATTTTAGAACAAATCTCACGGAAAAGGGACCACAGATCGATGAATATGATCCCTTTGCCCATCGTGATAAAGAGAATGCCACCTCCGTCGGTGGCGCGTTAGCGCATTTATTGAAATCTTCTCTGGGTTCGGGTATTTTAGCTATGCCCATGGCCTTTTACAATGCGGGTCTGATATTTGGCTTAGTTGGTACACTGGTCGTTGGTTATATTTGTACCTATTGTGTGCACATATTGGTAAGTACAATTGCATTTTTATAACTACACATCGTTACACCATTCTATATTTGAACAATTAATATACTATGGCTGTTCGCTGGCGTAATTTTTATAAAAACATAAACATAAACAGTATGCATATAAAGCAGTGGGATAATGGATTAATCTACATAATAGCCCAATTTATGAACGATAGATGGCGTATGAGTTGTTTCAATAATTATGATTCAGTTATGTGGTATAAATTATTCTATTAACCTAAAGTATTTGCTTCACAGTACTTTTCTCGTCATACCAATGATGAATTAAATATAATAAGACGGCGCATGCAATGACTTCTTCATAGCATAATAGAAAGAGATTGGGGATAACGTAGTTATGTATATTTGCGTTACGCTTTCGAACTATTCATACGTAAGCGAGGAAACTTTGACAATTTATTTAAGTGTGAGTCATGATTCCCGCCCAGTGCTATTGAAGAACAGAAAATAGAAAATATTGTGGATAACATTATTTTCTATAGAAAATATTGCGGATAACATTATTTTCTACAGAAAATATTGCAAATAATATTATTTTCTGTAAAAAATATTTCAAATAACATTATTTTCTATAGAAAATATTGCGGATAACATTATTTTCTATAAAAAATATTGCGGATAACATTATTTTCTATAGAAAATATTGCGGATAACATTATTTTCTATAGAAAGTATTGCGGATAACATTATTTTCTATAGAAAATATTGCGGATAACATTATTTTCTATAGAAAATATTGCGGATAACA
>JAHXMU010025568.1:500844-556045 GCA_019455685.1 Philornis downsi | reverse complement strand
ATGAAATGAAATGAAATGAAATGAAATGAAATGAAATGAAATGAAATAAAATGAAATGAAATGAAAATAGTATTTTCTATGTACATCACTGAACAAATGTGGTCTAATGGCATTTTGTCCCATCCTCGATGAAGATCAATCTGTAAGTCATTGACCGTCTTATATTGTTTAGTTAATAAAGTGACCTCCAGAATGGATTGTATGGAAAAATCCATTGAGTTTAAGTTTGGGGAATATGATGGTCATTGTTGTGAAGAATTGAAGCTAAGAACTTATTCTTGTAAAAAACGTTGGATTTCACGAACTTTATGCGACGATGCCGAGTCTTATTACAACATCCAATTGGTTCTACCGAATTATTGACGTGCCCAAGATAACGAAGCATTGTTTAAAATATTGTCATGTTAGATTTGTTACGTATGCCTTTGCAGAGCAATACGCTGATCTAAATAGTCTTTTGACCGTGCATGATTGTTTTATTTACTAAGCAGCAAAAAAATTTTTTTTTCACTAGAAAAGACCAAGATCGCCACCAGCGTGCAAGTGTTTTAACAGCTTTGCTTCTGCTAGGCGAAGTACCTTTTATACAGCTGATATGTTTTTTGATATGCTCCCCATGTTATGAGTAGATCATTTCTGGCAATATTGCTACCTTCATGGCGTTTTTTATGCTACACCATCGTTAGTACGCGCAACAATCGTTCGCATGATCCCGGGTTCAAACCCGCATACAGCCAGCTGTCAGTATTTGAGCGGCGACGACCTCGATGTGTCTAACGAGCACTTCGTGTAGCCGAGTAATCGACAAGTCAGATAAATGCTTTTGAAACTGCGGCGTTCGGAATGGTCGTTAAACTGTAGATTCCGTTGAGTGAGCCTTAAAAAAAAAAAAGCGTGTAAGCTCACTGAATGTGAAAAGCTCTACCATATCTCATTCTAGGGTGTTAGGGAATTTATTATTGTAGTGTCGTTGCAACATGTAATGATCCGACACATAAACATTTTGTTCACACATAAATGTCGTTATTCGTTAACAATGGCTAGTTGCTATTTGGCAGACAAATACGAAGCAAAAGCATCGTTGAGTTTGACTGCCGCGTATAACTTTATGTTTCCGTATAATTGTAATAAACATAACAGGTTGACCATTGTCAAAAAATGAGCGCGCTGTCATCAGCAGTTTGGTTCCTTCTGCAGCGTATAGTTAATAATACTTCGATCGTCTATCCATGCTCATATGCTCTTTATAATCACAGCATATCATATCTAAGTAGACCTAAGAATGTCCGTCTGCAGTACGTTGAAAGCACGATAGAGGTCGCCTCATTTAAGATAAAAATCTGAAATTTAATGTAAAAATATCATATATTCATATGCAGATTAAGCCCGCAACTGGGCAAAATAGTTCCAGTAGAAAAAAAACCTGCCCGTATAATTGAATTCGCTTCGATAAAAATCCACCAAAAAAAGATAATAATTCAGTATTTTTTAACAATTTTACTTTTTATTACGAATAAACTGGGAGCAAAATACTTTAATATTATTTTACATTTTTAAATTTAAATTAAATTTAAATTTAAAAAAAATTAAATTAAATAAGATTTAATATGTTATTTTAAAGGTACTGCAGCGTGTAGCTACTGTTTAAAGGTACTATAGCCAAGACAACTCTAATAATATTTTAAAATACCCCCCTAATTGTGGGTGTGGTTATTCAAGTATACTAAAAATACTAGTTATTAGTGGTTGATATAAGTTGACATATGACGTAACACGCCTACTATTAGTAAAATGTTTATTATTAGTAAAACATCGTCAACAAATTAACAAAATAAAAAATTGGCTTTTAACAAAATATATTCTAACCAATGTCCTCCTTCCCAATATGGAACTTTTAAATTTTGTCATTCCGTTCGTAGAAGACAATTGTTTATACCCAAACTTTGCCATCTTACAGTGCAGTCTTTTAATGTAAGAGCAGCTCATAGTTATAATGGTTTGCCAAATGAGCTTTGAAATTTAAATGTGCCTTAGATTGATGAGTATCGTTCCTTTTCATCTTAATAGCTACATTTATGAGTGATATTTGACCATTAGCTTATTACTTAAAAACTGTATATAGTGGTGGTCAATAGAGAGAATATTAAAAAATACGAATTTTCACTGAAAAGCAGACAAAGTCTATACATTATGTATGAGAAGATTGACTTTGTACCTTCTTAATTATCAAACGATGTAAGTGTACCTCTTCTATAAATACCACAATTGACACGAATTGACAAAGTCGGAAAAAACTTATTCATTCTAGGACAAAATCCAGCTTCTCAAATTTTTTTTCTAATATTTTTACTACTTGTTCACTTATTAGACACCTGGTTACATATTGGCAAAAATAAGTCCTGGTAGTATAGCCGTTGCTGGGTTGACGATCCTTGGCCGATTGTTGCCATTTTCGTTCCGTAGGCTACGTCTAGAGAACTAGCCTACCCACCTATGATTTTACAAAGAAAGACCCAAAAACTTTTTAATATACCGTCCTTGTCAAGACATTACATAGCTGCCAGAGGCGTGACATCATACGGATTATACAACCGATTCATTCAAAGCACGAAATAAGCTGTTCATGAAATATCTCTGCAGAGTAGAATTAAATGAATGGACAGCATCTCTCTTCAGAAGGGTTGGAGTGAAAAAAGTAGGCAAATATAGTTTCAATATTTTTAAAATTTTGCAAACTCAATTGTTCTTTTTCGCCTTTTAAAGGAAACTTCTGAAATGCAATTTTTCTCCCTGATTTTCTTTTAATTTTTTTAATTTCAGTTGGAAATGGTTGATTATTATTATTTAATTGACAGTTTCTAAATTTCAAATTCTAAATTGAAATTCCAAATTTCAATTGATTAATTTTGAATTTAAAAAGGGAACCCCAATTTTCAATTGGAATTTGTTTGTTTCAATTAATATTTTCGAAATTTAGGTCGTAAATTGGCAATTTTATTAGAATTTTCTGAATTTCAATTAGATTTTTCTGAACTTCGAATGTAAATTCAAAGTTTTAGATGAAATTCGGAACTTCGTTTGGCTTTTCCTAAATTTCAGGCGAAAATTAACGCTTTCTATTAAATTCAAGAGGAAACTTTAATTTTCAATAGGTACGTTCTGAATTACAGTTGTAGAAGTTAGTGGACCAAATTTATAAATGAAATTTGTACGTTTGTGTAACACCTTAGATCCTTTTCGGATATATTTAAAAAAACATCCACATTTCTTTGTACGCAATTTCTTCAGCAATTACAAATTATTTTATTTAGCCATAAAACTTGATAGTGTTTGGAACAAGTGTAATTTTCACAGGTCTCGCATCATATTCTTCGCCATCAATCGAGTAAGTCTGCATATCAGTTTCCTGAGGAAATAACTCAATTGTACGACATTTCAGTAGCAACGTGGGTTCCATTCTCTTTCTGATATTTGTAATAAAATCAATGCCAGTAGCAATGCTTTCAATAATTTCCGTATTTAACTCCGAAAACGATTGAGCATTTTGATGGCAAACTATATCAACTTGCTTCGCTTGGATATCATGATCTTCTCTGGTGCCACACGATTCGTTTGCCACAATTGCGGCATTCGTTGGTGCCATAGATTTGGGAGCAAATAGCTTCTTAAAGACACGTTGGGTATGAGTTTTGCTTATGGCACATTTAGTGCAACCCGGACAGGGAGGGGTACAGGTCAATTTGGCCTGTATTGTTTTTGCCATTTCACTCGACAATGCAGTGGCCGCAGCAGCTGCGTGATGTCTCAATGAGCCAAAATACCAGTATTTATCCTTCTTGTTCTCAATGTCTCGTAGCAAGCCCCAGGAGAACTTTTGTAAACCAAAAATTGGCTTATGAGGTTCTTCGGCGGCTTCTTCGCCGCCCATGACTTCGTATTTGAGGACATTGCGATAACGTAACCGTTCCTGCAGCATAGACAGAAGGCAGGAAGACAAACATTTTACATATTCCACCTTCCTCTTGGAGTCCACTGGCATAAGTGAACCCACAGTTTCATTTTTTTCACCCAGAGGCAACATCAAAATAGGGCAGGGGTCTTCTTTACGACGCAATAAGCCAGTAACCACTTCCGAAGAGGTACCATCTCCGCCAGCAATCACCAGAACGTCAGGTAAATACGGCAACTTTTCAATCAATGACTTTGCATGCCCAATTTCCTTGGTTTTGATAATATCTACACTATAACCGGCCAAGTGCAAAATGGGCTCACAGTATTTGCGGAAGATCTTTTCACATTGTTTCTTATTGGCCACGGGGTTGAGGACAACCACAGCAGTGTAGGGTCTGTTTGATGGCGTCTCCGGTAGACTACGACAGACCTTCTTCATATGCGAGGAAATCTCATACTCAGTCCACAGGTAGTTTCCTCCATAGGCAAATGCAGCCGAGGCAAATGTCAGCTTTTTCCAATGATTCTTGGCAAACTGCAACACATTCGCCATTAGAGAAATCGTCGTAAGGCTTGTAAATAAGTTACTACACAAATTTCGTCAAGTTTATGACAGAAACCAGCGGGATTTCCGTGCAGAAAGTACTTCTACGTCGATATTTTTTATGTACAGATGTTGAAACGTAAAGAAAAGTCTATAAAAATTATATAAAAACTGGCAAATATACAAACGACAAGAATCCCATTGGCCAACGTCAAACTGGCACTATTAAAGTTCTTCTTCTTTGTTACTAAACAGCTGGAGAGATGAAACGATATATATGATGATAGCAAATAGAACGTTGAAAGGAGACAAAGGTACAATTTCAGCATATGCTGTTACGGGGGCTGTTAAATTACAGAAAATTGCCCGTTTTTTGTAACGTAATCAATATTGAAAAGTAACTGCCAAATACGTCAGTATAAAGCACATTTTGCATTATCTGGATTATGGAAGCACAAAGTACTTTAATCCGAAAATTGTAAAGATCTCTTCAAAATAATCAATACAAAAAAAAAAGGTTTTATTGGCACAGCTGTTAACTCTAAATTTGGATAGCAAAACTTAAAAAATTGTCTATAAATATTTAAACAAAACTAATCTGAACGAATTTTATTTACCATTAAATTTGCTATTTCAATTGACGGAATTACATTTTGCTCCTGCAAGTTTTGGTTTTTTTGTTTTTTAATTTCACAAAGATGCTGAATATTTGCTTGCTTAAAATAGGGAATGCATTTTCCTCACAGAATACAATAAATTCTGCAACGCGCTTTTGTTTGCGTACAATTACCTTCGTCCTTCTATTTTAGTGCACATTTCAAACAAAATGTTCGTTTCTCCTAGATAACGAAACTAATAAAATTTTTGGCGGCCAGCATATTTGAAATCGTTTGGATATTACACAGTTCTTTGTTAAAAATTCCGTTTAGAATGCTTTTTCAGGTATGGTTTGCGCCAGTGTTGATATCAAAGGGAACGCATAAGCGGAGGCTACCTGAGGCTAATACAGGATTGTTTGTGGTAACATAGAAAACTTTTTTTTCGTTTCTAGTACATGGAATTAATTAATTAAAAATTGCTTGCTATAGTAATTTTGGCGTTTGACATCAAATTTGATTGAAGTAAGAAGCATTAGTATCAGTTAATGTATATATACTCTTTTCCCAAGCTTTCTACATTGGCAATTCTCCGCTTGAGGTGAATACCACGTTTTTCATTTAATAGTGTTTGTTTTGAATTTATGGTAATATTGATCTCAAATTCAATTTCCATTTACATGAGAAATGCATCTAAATTAAGCAACCGGGTTTCCTTGTGCACAAATTTTTAATAGAAATAGAGAAATGTTAACAAAAATTAGTTTCAATAAACATCATCTCTCTTTATTCGCTATTCTGCGCTGATATTTTGTATCGATCAAAATAAATTCCGTACGCAAAAGTCAATGCGATCAAATTTACACCAAATTATGTTCTAACTCTATCATCACCTGAGGCAAAGTAAACGTTTACCGACCAATTATTGTCGATAATGGGGATATTCTTTAAAGTCTTAGTGTAAACACGGCAAAGTAATCATCTGATACAACTGATTTTATTGGAAATGCCCTCGAGGAAACTAGAATTAAACCAGTTCTTCATAAAAGCATAATATATTTGTAACAATTATTTCAAAGCTTTTTTCATTTCCAACTTTAAAATAAACAAATCATCGGCGTGCCAGCAACGACTTCTGATCCAATTCTCTTTCTGATGCCAAACATACATAGATAATGAATACAATAATTCAACTGAATTTTCTACATTAAAACGTATATATTTTAGTCGTATTTGAAACACATAGGAGTGACATTTTCTACATCTACATTAATAAAGACAATTCGAATGTAAGGACTATAATATGGTTTATTTCTTTCATGTCTTGTAGTAGTAAAAATCAAATTTTCAAACTACACTATGTAAACGTAGAAATAATGTACTTAATATGAAAAATTTATAAAAATCAGACAAATGAAAATTAGCGGACGTTAAGGAGCTTAAAGATATACTTTTAAATTAAGTTTAAGCAAAGTATTTGATCTATCCTTTACAAATTCCATGGGATAGGTATATCGTTCGTTTAGGATCAAAAATGACGGCACAAATGATTTGTGTTTTAACTTTTTTTAAGCTGTCTGTCCAAAACTGAAACATTTTACCAATATTAATTACAATAGAAAACATTAAGGAAATACTAATACAATGAGAACTTATAGACAATTTGTAATTAATCTCGTTAATAGTAGACTTAATATAGTAGAAACGTTGGAGGAAGGAATTACTTCTTCTTTTTCTTCGCATTTTTCTCATTTGCAACAACTTCTGATTTACGCTTCTGATTGGTTTTTGCCGGTTGCGTTGCAGCAGGGGTATTGGAATTCTTAGTAACCTTCTTCTTTTTCTCCTGTCTCTCTTTCTCCTCCAACTCGAGATTTTCCCTTTCGATTAGCGTTATAAGAGTATTGCAACGCCTTTGCAATTCTAATGCGGTACGAGATTTAATAAACCAATCGAAACGGAATTGCGGCGAAGCCCTGTAATGGTATGATGTAGCGTAATAAATTATTAGTATTTGTACTATCTAGTGAGGGTAGAAATTATGTATCGCATAACGTGATGTTTTTTTTTTTTATAAAAGATCGTCGGTACATTTTTTAAGCCGTCGCAAAAGTAGGTTTAATTGCCGGCTCACAACAGCCAAACAACGGACTTCTGTTTGCTGAATCCAATATTGGCTGGTTTTATGCAATTTCGGATTTCGGAATTTCCAACTTCATTTAGTTATTTCGGATTTCATATTGTTGAATCAAATTTCGGTTGCATCGAATTCTATTTTGGAAGACAAAATCCAACTTCGGCCAGTTGGATGCAGTTTCAATTAGTCAAAACCAACTTCGCTTGGTGAAATCCTACTTTGGTTGGCTGTATGAATCTTCGGTTTGCGGAACTTTTCGATTAGTCCAGTCCAACGTTCGTGAAATTGAATCATGCTTGAATCGTGATGTTTGATTGAAATCAATTTCTATGGCTTGAATCCAAGCTAGATTGGTTGAATCCAGCTTAGATTGTTTGAATCCAACTTATGTTCTTTGAATCCAATTTAGGATCTTTGAATGCAAATTTATTTGCATGAATCCAACGTCGGTTAAATGAATCCTACATTAGCCTGTTCAATCAAGCCCCGTTGAATTAAATATGAATCCATCTTTGATACATAGATAGTACTACTACTTATCTAAATCATAGGCATGATTCTGAGTTGCCGATACGAACCATAATTTTCAACAAAAGCGAATCGAAGGCAAAATTCTGTATTATGCATATGAACATGATTTAATAATCAAATACTAATCACATCAGACGAACCACCGACACGATGACGAGTTGCCGGCACGATGTAAACGTCCAATCGTTCTTTAAACGACGGTCACATCGAACTGTCGATAAGTCTGACAAAATATTCTCAATTTAACTTTCGAAATCATCGTCAAGCTATAGAGCCCGTTCAATAATTATAAAAATAGACTGCATTTGAGAAGCTCTCTTATATATCATTATATTCAACTCATCGTGATTTAGTTCTAAAACACGAATAAAACATATTTTTTTCCTGGTCAGAAAAGATCTATTGTGTTACAATTGCGTAAGGCTTTGTGGATTTCCTATGGCGACTAGGTTCACAACATTTAATAGCTCGGCCAGTTAATCACGCATCTATTGGGTTAACCCATTGTTGACAAATTATGTGTTAAAATATTTGTCTTCAATTTAACACCTTATTGAAAAATCAAACAAAAATGACGATATTTACCTGATAGCTGCTCTGAGTTCCTCATACACATTCTCCTTGTCAAAGCCCAATTTATGCAGCATGCAGACCAAGAATCTGTCCTCAATTTCAGTATAATTTTTACCTTTATTATTGCCGTACTGTAAACGAAGTTGATGGAAGGGGGCTCTATAACGGGACATCTGAATTGGATGCAAAGAAAAGAACAGTTACCAACTGTTATTGTTCCCATTTACAATGAATTGATTTTATTATTACTATACCTTTTGATCCAGCGCCTTTTTGATAGACAGGCGTCGTTGTATCTTTGCTTCACCTCTTTCAATTTGACCCATGATACGCTCTATATCTTGCAGTTCGTGGCAACGTTCCCAGAACACCGCATTGTATTCAATAACTTCTTCCGGCATTTTTCCCTCCACATCTTTTGCTATATTTTCAATATCATCTCGACCATATTTCTCGTTAGCTTTAATAAACTGATTGAAATCACGCTTGGTCCAATTGGTGAAACCTTGTGTGAGCAATGACTCCTTTTCTGCTATTTCTTCATCTGTCAAAGGTTCTGCCTCATCAATTTTGCGTTGCTCTTCTCGTTGCACCTTCGAGGCTTCAGAGCCTAGTTCCGGATTCTTCGGAACTTTGTAGCCTACGGTTTTACGGAAATAATAAATTTCTTGATCCAGAATTTCGAAAAGCCTGGGAGGGAAGAATTGGAAGTCTTGCACAATCGGTTGTTTGGGTGGTCTGGGAGCCTTTGGAGCTTTGGGTTCGGACACACGCAGAGCTTCACGGAAATACGCATCCACAGCATAATTAGCTTTACGTTCTCGTTTAGGCGGTTCAATCCAATTGCCCAAGGTATTGAGTTTTTGCTTCTCACGGTAATCTTCACCTTCAAACTGATATACCGATGAAGAGGCCCCATCAACGTTGCCCGTATCCATGGTAAATGTGCGTAGGGTACTCTCCCCCATTGCATCGTATTTAGCCTTTTCCTCTGCCGTCTTCGCTTCACCCCTCTCCAGAATGGTATCAATGTCTTCATCCGTCACTTCCGAATCTTTCGAAGAGAACACATGATTGGCCCCAAAGCGAATAATGTTCAACATTTCATCTTTGTTCAATTGATTGCCCGTGTTACTGGCCAAACGCCCGCCCTGAATAACCATTTTATCCAAACGCAATTTCACCTCTGCTCTTTCAACTATTTTCTCCTCTACCGTGTTCTCGGTGATAAAGCGGAAAACGCGCACTTGTTTCTTTTGACCAATGCGATGAGCACGATCCATTGCTTGCAAATCCATCTGAGGATTCCAATCAGAGTCATAGATAATGACCACATCTGCCGTGGCCAAATTGATTCCCAAACCACCAGCTCTGGTCGACAACATGAAGACGAATTTGCTGGAGTTTTCCATGTTGTATTCCTGTATCTGACGGTTACGATCTTCGTGGGGTGTCTGGCCATCCAAGCGACAGTATTGATAGGAGCGCCACAAACAATAATCTTCCAAAATGTCCAACATTCTGGTCATTTGAGAGAAAATCAACACACGTGAGCCTTGAGCCTGCAATTTGGGCAACAGTTTGTCGAGAATCATCATTTTACCAGAATTATACACTAAATGCGTGTCTGTGGTATAGGGTGGACCAGGTTCAGCGCCATCAAATAGATAAGGGTGGTTGGTACACTTTCGTAGCTGCATCAAAATGTTTTGCAAGCGCATTTTCTCAACTTTGCCAGCACCGTTGACGATATCAATATCTTTCATAAGCACCTTTGTATACCATTCTCTTTGCATTTTCGAGAGGCCAACAAATATCTTAATTTCCTTTTTAGGCTTCAAACGCTTTTCTACTTCCGACTTCAAACGCCTAAGCAAAAACGGCTTCAGCACAGCGTGTAATCTTTGAATTAACGTATCATCACCCAAACAATTGTTGGTGTTAAACCATTCGTCGAAGTCTTCAGAAGAATTAAATACATCCGGCAGCAAAAAGTTCAACAGAGCCCATAATTCATGTAAATTATTTTGCAAAGGGGTACCCGTAATCAACAGGCGATTGGTTGTTTTAAATTCTCTGAGAATTTCGGATAATTTTGATTTTTCATTCTTAATACGATGAGCCTCATCAATTACCATATAACGCCAATTGAACTTCTTAAATACTGATTTCTCACGGATACACATCTCATAGGAGGTCACACAAACATCCCACTCGCCGGGCAGCAGGACTTCGCGAATAAATGCATTACGAGCTTCTTGATCTCCAATCAAGCAAACAGCTCTTAAGGAGGGACACCATTTCTTGAATTCATTAACCCAATTCTGTAATGTCGATTTAGGGACAATGACAATGTGAGGACCAGCTTGGTTTCTAAAAAATAAAATGAGAAC
The DNA here is from genome assembly GCA_019455685.1 of Philornis downsi. NCBI lineage: Eukaryota > Metazoa > Arthropoda > Insecta > Diptera > Muscidae > Philornis > Philornis downsi. Next base: position 545,320 of record JAHXMU010025568.1, on the reverse strand, counting down.
ATTTAAGTCTATCAAAGATTTCACATTTAATAGGAACAAAAGAGACACAAATCGTAGAATATGTTTTATTTCAGTTTATGTTCAACGACACGGACATGTATAGAATAGCAAATTGGCACCCTAGCTAATATAATAAAAATTGAAATAAAAAATTATTCTCATAAATTGAATTTTTCTCAAAAACTGAATTTTTCTCAGAAAGCGAATTTTCTCAAAAATTCCGTTTTTCTCAAAAACTGAATTTTTTCAAAAATTGAATTTTTCTCGAAAATTAGATTTTTCTCTAAAATTTAATTTTTCTCAAAAATTGAATTTTTCTCGAAAACTTAATTTTTCTCAAAAATTTAATTTTTCTCGAAAATTTAACTTTTCTCATAAATTGAATTTTTCTTAAAAACTGAATGTTCATTAAAAATTGATTTTTTTTAAATTGAATTTTTCCTAAAATTTTAATTTTTCTCATAAATTTAATTTTTATTTTCTTCTTGCATGAGACGAGTATACCGTCCTGCTCCCAATATTAAAAAAATGTGATCTTGGCCTTCGGCATCTGCCGAGGACAAGAATGGTTTAAACTACACTTTGAATTTTCTCATGTTTTTTTTTTCTTTTCTTTTTAATAAAGAAACAAATTTAACTATTTAACAGAAAATTTATGAAAAAAAAAAATTCAGAAAAAATTGAAAATGGCAAACTATTTTGTCAAGTAGTTAGTAGTTAGTTTTGAATAAATTAACCCTTTGCAATTAAACTGGATAAAAAAAACAAAAACGCGTCCTCCTGGGAAATTTTCTCTATTCTTAAAAATATTATTTCAATTATTTTAAACCAAGCATTATTTAACAGTATAAAACAACTTACTTGAAATGTTTGATGTAACCCAATAACGAAATGGTCTGCAAAGTTTTGCCCAAACCCATTTCATCGGCCAAGATGCCGTTAATGCCATTCTCATGCAAAGAGATCATCCAATTCAGGCCACGAACCTGATAATCACGCATCTCACCACCTTTAATATATGAGGGTGAACTTTCAAAACGGAATATATCTTTGTTTTGCGTATCTTCAGCCAAAAGTTCCTCATCTTCTTCCTGCTCTGTTTTACGATGGCGATGACTGCAATAAACGGCAATCAAATCTAAAGACTGAAGTATTGACTAAAAATTCCATAAACTTACTCGGCATTTCCACCCCCGTCTTTATCTTTAATCTTTTTAGGACGTCCTTTAGGTTTCGTGGGACTCTTGGTGCTATTGCTCATGAAATGAGTAAAGATTTCTGTTTGCTTGAGCAAGAAATCGAAACGTTTCCCACGGTCATTTTGTATTTTATTATCGAATGCCTCCTCCTTCTCACCCGATGAGGAAGTGGTCTCTGAATTAGTTTCATTCTAAGAAAAAAAATAAAATGAATATAAGTACACAAAGCTTCTTTGAACAGTTATGCAGTGGCTTTCTTCCAGCTGAAAGTTGTTTGCTTGCAAATACTTCTGTCCCTGCTCCATTTCATTTTTCAATACACTTCCACCACCAACCCGTTTGTTTTTCTTTTTTCTTGCATGTGTGCAAGCCTCAGAGGGATTTGTGTCTTTTCTTACCGAATTTTCCTCATTCGCCTCCATGCCTTCTATTTTTTCTTCATCTTTTGACATTCTGCTACTTGTTATTTAATGTTTTCCACTAACTTATTTGTGATATTATCGGCTAAAACACTGTTAAAAATGCACAAAATATACTTTCCTCCAGATTAATGACCGCTTTCTGCCGAGAAGAAGCATATGCCGAATATGAGAATGGCTGGCGTTGGGCAGCTGTCAACTTACAGAACTGCCAGACCGAAAATAAATTGTCGACAACATAGTTGCAATGTAAAGGAGTGACTTCGGAAAAATATAGGTTACTACGTTGCCACTGCGATATAAGCACTTATTTTGTGATGAACTTCTAAAATCGTTTCGATTATGATTGCATTCTTTTCTTTGGATTGGTAACTTTAAAACTCTCTAAAGAAATCGAAGAAAATAATTAATTCGTTCGAAAGTACTTTTTCTTGAAATGGTTTTCTCATTTGAAAAACTTATTTTTTTAACACACCTCATATTCTGACCAATGTCTGCGTTCCCAATATGAAACTTTCAAAGTTTGTCATTCCGTTCGTAGAACGCAATTGTTTATCCCCAAAACACAATCTTTTAATGTAAGAGTAGCTCGTATCAATAATGCATTGCCAAATGAGCTTAGAAATTTAAATGTATCATACGCAATATTTATTAATAGACTAATCTGTCATATGCAGCTGACATAGCTGATTATTCTTTTACATCTTAATGCTTCCATTTACGGGTGATATTTGTTAATTATTATTGGTTAATATTAAATATATGATTTCATGTAATCAATTTTTATTTTATACAAAGTATCAAGTATTTGTTTTAATTTATGCATACTGTGATTTAATTAACAGTTTGGAACTGTAAAAATGTTAACTTAATTAAAATAAAAAAACATTTGCAATTTGGAGTGGTCTATATCATTCAATATTTAATTTTTTTATATTTCCCTCCATTTCGCCTATTTTTAGTGTACTTTAGTTTGAGCGTTATAAGCTAATAGTTACCAGCTAATTTGATGTTATATTCTAAGTTATATTTTGTTTTTGTTTTTTAATTCCAGTAGTATTTATTTTATGCATTTTGTAATTTACTTAAAATTGGTCAAAAGGCTATAAATTACAAGACTGTTCAATAAATAAAATGAATATCCCAGACCTGCGTTTTTTGATATTTTGGGAATTGCAATTAATTTGTTCATGTTTCTATATGTTTTGATTTTATTATATCATACACTTTCGAGTCTGCTGATGAAAACTCTTCGAAATGAAAACTATCTTACATGTATGTTATGTTTCTGAAATATCTTCTGCAAGTTTGAGCTGGAATACGTTTCTATTCTTTTGATTTCACTGAGGATTTACTTCTTATTTGACAATTTGTCGAATTCAATCGGTTTGTATGTAAATTATAAGAGTGATCCCTGTATTATAATCAACAATTATTTCTATTTTGATTCACCATAGTTTAATAATATATTGGACTATTTTTCACGTACACTCACATTATGAACGTGTACGTGATTCAAGTGAAAAATATGCAGTTCACAAAATTGCACTTCACTTTAATTTTTTTCGGACTTCCTAATTGAGATCGACTTCATGGTAGAATTGGTATATTAACTAACAGAATAACATGTAATTTATTTTAGACTAAAATATAAATTATTTTCTGTAGCATAGTGGTAGTCACAAAAGTTAACTTTCGTGGCAAGTGATATCTTTTTTTGTAACAAAGTGTCAATAGCCTTACAGTGGAACCGGCAATTCTTAACATGCCATACTTTTTGTTACTTTTTAGCAGAACTAGCGAATATTTTTGTAGGAGTCTGGCAACACTGTTTTCCAGACAACAAATTGTAATAAATGTTTACCGCTCATTTCGCAAATTTCTTTTGAAAACGAGCGTTTGTGGTTTCATTCGCTACCATTCTTGATCAAATACGGCGCGTATCGTACGGTCACATTCCAAGGAATACATTTATCAATTAAAATCCTCAATTACGCTAAGAATTCCAGTGAAAAACTCAAAACAAAAACCGGCAAAATGTCGAATATTGAGGAGAAAATAGGTGCAAAAGAAGAAAATTCGGTAAGGGAAATTAGTATACAATTAGTAGAACAGCGTAAGGAAGGCTGGTGCTTTGCTTCTAAGTATTCACAGTTTGTTTACATTACTTGTGTTTTTTTTTTAGAATGATGCCCATTCCGACACAACTTCCTCTTCGGGAGACAAGGAAGCCACATCTAATAGTGGGAACAAGTCTGATCGAATCAAACGCTTCGATTTCTTGTTGAAACAGTCTGAGGTCTTCTCACACTTCATGAGTACCAGCACCAAGGCTGACAAGAAAACTAAGCCGGGGCGCGCAAAGAAGAAGAAAGAAATTTCGGAGTAAGAATATGGAAATGTATCTTGTTTTTTAGGTATCATATTCTATATTTTGTTTACAGCCATCGGCACCGTAAAACCGAACAAGAAGAGGATGAAGAGCTTTTGGCTGAAGACATTGAAAAAGAGGAAATATTCCGTTTCGAAACATCTCCCCCGTACATTAAGGGTGGTGAGATGCGAGATTATCAAGTTCGTGGGCTAAACTGGATGATCTCACTGTATGAGAATGGCATCAATGGCATATTGGCCGATGAAATGGGTTTAGGTAAAACTTTGCAGACCATTTCAATATTGGGCTACATGCAGCATTTCAAGTAAGTTAGTATATCTCATAAAATATTATTTATAGAATAGGTTTCCATGACGTTCTAAATGCAAATCGGTTAACAGTCCGGTTGGAATGCCTTTCCGGCTAACTGAAGAACCACGCTCCAAGTGTCAGTTGTTCTGATTTTCCATTGAAATGGTAAAGTTTGAAGGAAAAGAGACTGCTACTAAAATTCCTTTCATTGTTTGAGTCGAAGGCCACATTTGAGAAAAAATACACCGCAGAAGAAAAACAACGATAGTTCAACTGAAGAGACTTGAAACCATATTTTCGGAATAAATTCGCTTCTCCGATTGCTGATATGTTCACACATGATCCAACTAGATAAAAGAAACGACTCAAACCGGAAACCGGAAAAAATGTTAGGTTTTCAACGGCAGATTGACATCTTTTCATTCTAATGCTAATTTCTCTACGCACCAGTTAGTTGTTACGACACTTCCAATTGTATAAAAAATTTGTCATCTGTAGAATATATTACGAAGACGAGCTAATTGCTCCATTCGTCAAAATATTTTTAAATTTCGCAAGACATCGTTTTATTTTTGACACTGAATTGTATGTATGAATTCCCATCTAATCAGGTTGGTATTGACCAAGTACCGAAACCCCAGCAAACTGCCCTTAAATTTCCTCTCCCAACTGAAATATATCCAGCGAGCTTTGCGTCATATATGTATATTCATCGTATAAGTCGCGTTTCATATTTATAAATTTGCTTTATTTGTGTTCCGGTACATTTGTTGTTGTTATGGTGTTCTATCAAAATACTTGTTCGGACGAAAAAACCATGCACTCAAACTTTGGGATTTGCGCAAATAACGGTACTTTTGTTTTTGTGATAATTCTGTTTTTATAATGTTTCACAATTATAATGTCAAATTGAAAAAGTTTGACAGAACACGAAATTGGTAAAATAATCGCTTACAAGGACGCAGGATGCGGTGGAAGAGAAATTGGGGGCAAACTGGACGGGTGCCATAGTCTCTTTCAACATTTTTTACGAGATCCTGACGCTTATGAATGTAGTAAGAGCTGGTCAGTTCATAACACTGATTCTTTGAGAGGAAATCCGTGATTTTGTCTCTCTGCTGACATCGCTTGATAAAAACCTCCTTCTTAAGCTGTTTTAGCGATTGGAAGCTTAGTTTTCGAAAAATAATTGTATTTGCACTTTAGCGATAATTTCAATTTGGTGATTTTAGAATTTTATTAAGTACTATATGACGGCAAAACTTCGTCTCAAAAAAGAAATTTCTTTTTCGAGATAGGGATTTCTAATGCTGTTCTATTTTTTTTAATTAGTTTTCTACATATTAGTCACAATTCTCTGTTCCTCTTCTGTCTTCTACCGCAAAGAGATCATTGAAAATTTAGTGTCGGACGGTGTCATTCTAAAAAGATTGATCACCTTTTCAAAAATATCCAACTCAACCTTAATCTCATTTAATATTTACTGTTTTGAAAGATCGCATGTGAAAAAACATGTGTTTTTGTTTATTTTATTTTTTTTTTTTGGCTTTTTCACGATTTGCGTTGATATAAATACCCGATTTGTCTTTTCTGATAAAATTTAAATAAATTTGAAACTTAATTTTTTTGGAAATCCCCCTCTAACTTTTATAATTGCGATGTTTTGTTTTTTCACTTGCGCTGCCCTGCCGAACTAGCAGTTTATAGAAGAGATCTTTACAGGTTTGCAGCACACTCACTGTATTCACCACTGGATTTTAGTTGTTACTTTCATATGACCACAATTTTTATTTCTCATCTTTCTATGTCATCACTCTTCCAATACTTGAGCAACATCTTGTTTAAAGGAAAGATTTGGTTGGCTACAGTATTTTTTTTCTTCAAGCGTTATACAATTTTGTTCATTATGTTATGTTTTGCAGTGGTGATCATAGAAATCTCAACATGTTACCATTGTAATATCAAAATTTGTATTGCGGTGATTGAGATTGAGGTGAGTTTATTGAAAGAGACTGTTATTATCTCAAGGCATTGCATCTTTGTGATGTTCAACTTTTTTTTGTGTTTTTGCGACATGTTTTGTTTCAATTTGATCGTATTCTATCGTAATCTCATCGTAATTTTATCGTTGCTGTGCGTTAGTCTCGCTAAAGCTCGAGAACGGTTGGACCGATTTGGCTCATTTTGGTCTTAAATTATTGGTAGAGTATTCCGGAAGGTTTAAAAGGTTTCATTTGAAGTGATAGATGGCGTTGGAGATGAGATTTTTGCAATTAATTTTTTTTTACCACTAACATTTTGAAAGCAAAACAACGTTTGCCGGGTCAGCTAGTCTCATACATATTAATTTATTATTCACCTTCAGTAAAGAGCGAAAATGTTCTTCCCATTTTATTTTCTAGAAATAAGCCAAGACCGCACCTTGTTATTGTGCCAAAATCCACGTTGCAAAATTGGATTAATGAGTTCAAGAAATGGTGTCCGTCTCTAAGAGCTGTTTGCTTAATTGGTGATCAACAGACGCGTAATGAATTTATTCGCGATGTACTGGTACCTGGGGAATGGGATGTTTTAGTGACATCGTACGAAATGTGTATCCGGGAGAAGTCAACTTTAAAGAAAATTGAGTGGCGGTATTTGATCGTTGATGAAGCTCATCGCATTAAGAATGAAAAATCGAAATTATCTGAATTTCTAAGAGAATTCAAATCAACCAATCGCCTTTTGATTACGGGTACACCTTTGCAAAACAATTTGCATGAGTTATGGGCCCTTTTGAATTTCTTGCTGCCGGATGTATTTAATTCTTCGGATGATTTCGACGAATGGTTCAACACCAATAATTGTTTGGATGACACATCCTTAGTTGAAAGATTACATGGTGTGCTGAAACCTTTCCTGCTGAGACGTCTAAAATCAGACGTGGAAAAGAGTCTAAAACCTAAGAAAGAAATAAAGATATATGTGGGCATGACGAAATTGCAAAGAGAAACATATACCAAAATTTTGTTGAAAGATATTGACGTTATCAACGGCGCTGGAAAAGTAGAAAAAATGCGTTTGGCAAACTTGTTGATGCAGCTTCGAAAGTGCGCTAACCATCCTTACCTGTTCGATGGTGTTGAAGAGGGCCCTCCGTACACAACAGATATGCATTTAGTAAACAATTGCGGAAAAATGGTAGTTTTGGACAAACTTTTGCCCAAATTGAAAGAACAAGGCTCCAGAGTTTTAATATTTTGTCAAATGACCAGGCTGATGGATATTTTGGAGGACTATTGTTTCTGGCGTAAGTACGAATACTGTCGTTTGGATGGCCAGACTGCCCATGAGGATCGAAATCAAATGATCGAGGAATACAACAAGGAAAATTCGAGTAAATTCATATTCATGTTGTCAACCAGAGCCGGCGGCTTGGGTATTAATTTAACCACTGCTGATGTTGTCATTTTGTATGATTCCGACTGGAATCCTCAGATGGACTTGCAAGCTATGGATCGTGCTCACCGTATTGGCCAAAAGAAACAAGTTCGAGTATTTCGCCTCGTCACCGAGAACACAGTGGAACAAAAAATCGTAGAAAGAGCTGAAGTTAAATTGCGTTTGGACCGAATGGTTATCCAAGCTGGTCGTTTGACTAACAGTGCCGGCCAGTTGAACAAAAATGAAATGCTCGATATGATTCGCTTTGGAGCTAAACATGTCATTTCATCTAAAGACTCCAAGGTGGTTGATGAAGATATCGCCACTATTTTGGAAAGAGGAGAAGCAATAACAGCCGAGGAAAATGCCAGATATGATAGTATGGGCGAGAGTTCCCTGCGCACACTTACCATGGACACTGTGGAAGCTGCTCCGACTTCATTGTACCAATTCGAAGGTGAAGATTACCGCGAGAAACAAAGACAAAAGACTTTAAATAACTGGATTGAACCACCAAAGAGGGAGCGTAAAGCAAATTATGTCGTGGATAGCTATTTTCGTGATGCTATGCGTGTTACAGAACCGAAAGCACCAAAGGTTCCTAGACCTCCCAAACAACCTACTGTTCAGGATTACCAATTCTGCCCTCCTAGACTATTTGAGTTATTAGAGAAAGAGGTTAACTTCTATCGTAAGAATATTGGCTATAAGGTACCTATAAATCACGATCTGGGAGCTGATGCAGCGAAGATCCAGAAGGAAGAGCAAAACAAAATCAATGATGCCACACCTTTGACAGAGGAGGAAATAGCTGAGAAAGATTTATTGCTTACACAAGGCTTCGTCAATTGGAATAAGCGGGACTTCCTCCAATATATTAAAGCCCTGGAAAAATATGGCCGAGATGATATCGAGAACGTGTCACAAGAGGTCGAGAGCAAAACACCAGAAGAGGTTATCGAATATAACACAGTATTTTGGCAACGCCGTCATGAGCTACAAGACCTAGATCGAATCATGAGTCAAATCGAGAGAGGAGAGGCTAAAATACAAAAACGTACCGCAGTCAAGAAGATACTGGAAAAAAAGGTTTGTCGGCAATGAAGGGTTGAGATGTTTATTTTTATCTAATGGTAACATCTTTTTATCTTTTATTTCAGATGTCTAATTACAGATCAAATTTTAACCAATTGCGTTTTCAGTATGGCAGTAGTAATAGGGGCAAAAATTACACCGAAGTTGAAGACAGATTTTTGATATGTTCGCTTTACAAGTTGGGCATCGACAAGGAGAATGTGTATGAAGAAATGAGAGCTAATATAAGGTAAATACAATGGCGGATTTAATATACATAATGCAGTACTTATCTGTGGTCAGGAAAAAACGACCTAAGTGGAGTTACAGAAAAACCCAATTTATTCGCAATAATTGTTGCTCATACTTAAATACTTCTGCGTCCTATTCCAATCCAAAAGTCGGAGTAGTTGCCAAGTTATAGCAATTTTCCAAAGAGCGATATTTAAAAATTTTATAGTATCTCGAAATATTGATGTACGCGCGAACAGGTTTTTTGTTATTATATATTGTGGTATATATAACATGATATGTACAATATAATAACACATCTTCAAAAGAAATTCGAAAAATTTGATTACAAAAAAACTTAGATTTACGTAATAAGAAATACTCGTACATATTTATGAGCGATTGATGATTCCCATATTTTAGTATTTTATGTACATATGTGTCACTTGTTTAATTTTTCAGTGATTTACTTGAACTTAAACTAAATGGCTTCTTTCTAAAAACATTCTAGGGCTGCACCACAATTTCGTTTCAATTGGTTTATTCAAACTCGCACCGCATTGGAATTGCAAAGGCGTTGCAATACCCTGGTTTCAATAATTGAAAAGGAAAACAATGAATTAGAAGATAAAGATTTAAAGGAGAAAAAGAAGAAGAGCTCTAAGAATTCCGGTGATGCTGCTACGCCCTCAACGAAAACCAGTCAAAAACGTAAATCGGAGACAGGAGCAAATGAGAGTAATTCTAAGAAAAAGAAGAAGTAGATTATAAAACAATAACGTGATATTTTATGTTTTATCCTTTTACATCATAGTTTCATAATTTCGTCCCGCTATGGTGATAATGAAAGTTGTAAGTATGAACAACAACTCAAAATATTCAAAAGGCTGGAAATTTATATTTGGTAGAAATCCATAGAACAAAAACCATAAGACAATGATTGACAGCTTTGCATTTCTCTATGGGTTTCTACCAAAACTAAATTTCTAGTACCAGAAACATATTGATCAAAATCCAAAGAAATGCAAAATTGTCAAATGGGGTTTGTTCTACGGATTTCCACCAAGATCAAATTTTCACCCTTTTGGATGTGTTGACGTGTTGTCCATACTTGTACCTTTCATTCTCCATTAGACTTCTTTGTCGCCTCTTGGGCTTTGAGTCAAAAACATATTCGCCAAAATCCATAGAAGTGAAAAATTTTCAACCATTGTTAAAAGGTTTTTGTTTCGTGGAATTCTACAAAAATTAGATTTCCACCTTTGTGAACGTGTTGGCGTGTTGTCTGCACTTATACCTTTTAATAACCACTAGCCTTTTTTTGTCACCTCTTGTACTTTGAGTTCTAAATAGAACCAGAAACATATTGATTGCAATCCGAAGGAAGTCAAAATATTTCAACCAAAGTCAAACACAGTTCTTGTTCTGTGGAATTATACAAAAAATACATTTCCATTTTTTTGAATGTGTTGACGTGTTGCTCACACATATGCCTTTCGTTCCCCATTGGTCCTGTTTTGTCACCTTTGGGCGCCAGAAGCCAAAATAAACATATCCTTGATGAAGACACGGGAATATCACTATTGAAATCAAACATTTGGCTAAGAAAAATAAAATTCACATATATTTTAGTTTTAAAACTTATTTCATTTATTTATATATTATTTTTAATTAAAAATTTGATATTTAACTATTTTGTTTGTTATTGTGAATTTTTAAACAAATGAGTGTTGCCGCGTAATTTAATTATAGTCCATTGCTAACCTTGCCACTTTAATGTTCACCGTCTTCTATGAAGCCCTCTGAAATGCGAAAATCCATTAATTTTTGCGATATGCGACATAAATCTGGTTTTCGTACTCGCCTCTTGTATTCGAAAGATTTGTAATGGAGGTAATCGCATAGACCTTTAAGCAGAGGAATTGGAAATCATTTGACAGATGTGTATTATGATCGATTTCTGCTAAAAATCGATAGTAAAAGAATGATGCTGGTACTGTGTCAGAAGCTCTTGGTACAAAACATTATTTGGAAGAAACGTGATTTTGCCTTGTTTAATTATGACGTTTTTTGTTTCAATATTTGTGGTAATTTATGATATAAAAAAATTACTCCATTTATTTATTTAAATGTTAATGGGCATTTGTTACTTGTTAGTGGTGTGACTTTGGCTTTTTTTGAATTTTAACTAAAACTTACATTGCCGTGTTTGACATTCTCGTTATAAATTTTGGACCAATATGCAAATTTCTGAAGATAGTTGGTTAGGAAATAACAATTTGTGTTTAAAGCCGAATGAAACTAAAGAGATGTTTGAATGCTAAATGTGTTGCGAAGAAGGAATATATCCTTGGACTTTGATCTGCCATTGCAAATGCGAAAAAGAATAGGTAGTATACGGAATTTATATAATCTCTGGCACTACTAACTCATATTATAAGGCTTGAGAAAATTTTTAATATGATTTTGCGACTTCATAACCACATTTCAAGACATGCCATCGATATTCTTGGCTTTTAATTTTCCACTCATACCACTTTCCGCATTCTACTGTCGTCTTACAAACTTGTAAATACTAATTATCCGTCTTTGCTTCTTAATGGATCTGTATTTTCTACAGGGTGGCACACCAATTGCAATACAATTAGAAATTCAAATATCTTTCTTCTTAATCAATGTATTTCATTTATTGCAATTTTATTTTATATATCTAATCATTCACGCATATGCGACACCTGATCAGAAAATTGTTCATTGCGAGATACATAGCCTCAATTATTGTTTTAATGGACTGCTGCCATTCAAATTCCGTGGTTTCGTCTTGTATAGCTCTTGCTTGACATGACCCCTTTGAAAAAAAAGAAGTCTGAATCAATTAGGTCAGAATACCTTGGGGGCAGCAAAAAGCAAAGTTTCTGGATATTAATTAGTTTGGGAATTTTCGTTGGAGATCCGCCATAAACGGTCTACACGTAGTTCAATATATGGAAAATCGTTTCTGGTAAGAGTAATTAGGATATGGAATACATACAATACATTCAGGTAAGTAAACTGAACCTGAATCAACACTTTTCAGATTAATTTATTATAACACTTCTCCTCAATAATCTAAAGCTTTATTAACATGGGTTCATATATAATTGTGACAGCTGGGAAGCCAAATTATAACTTTGATGTTAATATATATTATAATTGTTTCTTTTTTATTTATATTTTTCTAATTAGTTTGAATTTGTGGGTGAGCTCTTGTAATGTGTATTATTGGCTTTGAAGATTATGTTACAAAATACAATAATAGAAAAACATTTGGAAAATCTGATGTACAAAATTCCGCCTGTATGATCCGAATGAACTTTTATTCAGGATTGTTTTTGAGTATACAGACCCAGCAATCTAAACCAATTTAATGATTAACTTACTTTATATTGGTTTTTGATTTTACTTATACAAAAATATACACACAAGCACATTATATTAAGTAAATTTTGTTAAATAAAAACTAGAATTAGAAAACAATAATAAATTTAAATTTATGTTGCTAAAATAGTAAAAATGTTTCCAAAGTTTTAGAAGGTAGGTAGGATGTTCCTTCTGCAATAGATACGATTCGTAATAGGGTGTACTGTTTTCCACTGGAGAGGAAGTTGTTTGTGTGTTAATAGACGAGAGTGTAATTTGTTGTTTTGTTTTTTCAAAAATCATTGGAATGAAATTGTATACAATTTGTAAGAAGTAAAAGAATATTCAAATATAAAGCGGAGAGTAAAAAATACATTAACAAATTTGCGTTCGTGTCCTTTACTATCTCGCTTATAAAGTATTTCTATAGATCTTCTACTTCTTTAAGAGAAACACAAAGAGGCCTCAACCAGACAGTTTTAGATAACATTTGCTGTATGTAGATTGTGGCATTTTTTTTTGTGTTAAACCACACTATACAATTCTACAGTATATTGTAATAGTTAATTTTAGAGAAAATATTTCTAACTCATGCAGAATGTGATATTGTAAGTCATTTAAAATGTTTAATCCATAAGAAACCAAGATGACATTGTGATACTTCCTTAAAATGGTTAATCGGACCATTTGAACAATTGCAATCTTGACATCGTAGATTAATAAGAGCATCCATAGACATACTTAAACGTATCCTTAAACAATAATCCACTACTATTACTACAAATATGACATTGTGTACTGAATTGAAGGATGGCATTTTGGAAAAATGATGCCGGATTCTTTCTACTACGCTCAGTTTGTCACAGTTGCACTTATTACTTTGTGAACCAGGCCATCTCTTAGGAATTTAATTGTGACGACATAGCACATGTTCCTCAATTTTTAACCGAAAACAGTTGCGCAATTTTACTCGCTTGCCCCTTGAAGAATTCATAACTATTTTTACAACCCTTCTTGAAGGTTTCCGTTTTGCTTTGTTGCTGTTGTTGATGTGATGTCGTCGCATTGTGGTGATGATCTATTGCTTTTGCCGTTGAATTAGATGGTTCCAGCACACCACCCACTACCTTTCCAGCGGTTTGGAATGGTGTATTTTTATGATTGGGAAACATTTGCATTAAAACGTAGTTGAAGCCATTGGCAGTTTTCTGACAATTAGATTTAAAACGTTCAATACCAAATGCCCGTATAGCGCGTGAGACACCAAAGACCTGGGAGCTGATGTAAGCACGACGTACGGCTAGTGTTCTTCCATCTGTTTGCTCTGAGTATTCGACTATTTCATCAACTTTCTGTGAAGAAAATGGAAGAAAGGTATTTATTAGACATAACTAGTAAGCGTTTTGCTACTCGTTGTGTTTATTTTATATTAAGTTTTCTAGGTAACATTCGAACGAAAATTATACTGATTCTAAAACGGTCAATCATATACACGCTATACATTCTCACATTCAGTGAGCATATAAATACATTCTATTTTTAGACTTTCATCGGTTGCTCTATTAATCAAAGCGTTCGTCACACATATCGAGGTGCTTAAATCAAGGATTGAACGCGCAAACGATAGTCGCGTGTAGTAACCACCATTGTGCCTCGATCGATCCCAATTTCATGTTTGTAGTTTATTTGGTGCATGAAAAATTAGATTCTCTCTCTCTCTTAGCTTTTGCTGTATGAAAATCGGTTCCCAAGCGATTCTTCATATAATAGCTTTTTTGGAAAGTGTCTTTAAATAGAATTGGACCATGAATCGATGAAGTTCACAGAAGAGCCATATCTCATACTTTCGTCCAATAAGCGGCTGATAACAGTGAACAACTTGATACTTTATTTAAACACAACTAAAGGCCTTCCGTCATCAAGCTGTTTACTACGTAAAATTCGATTATTTATAAATATTCAAATAGAGTTTAAAATTTAAACAAATCGGTAAAATAATAAAAATAATGTTTCCTTTTCGAAAACATTAACAAAGGCTTGCAACTCAAATTTTAATGATCTATAATATATGAATCAATGAACAAAGCAAGCAAAACAGTGAATTGTTTGTGATCTAAACAATACAAAGAAGTACTCGTAGATACCTAATTAAATAATTGAATTTCTCTTGGAGGGGGCTAAGACGGTGATAATGTTCTAAGAGGACCACACAGAATTTATGCTGCCAAGCAAGGCCGATAAATTGACTTTAATGGATGTTGACTATAGCGGAAATTCACGCTAATATATGTTAAGTATGTGAACCCCCAATATATCATTTTTAATTAAAGCGATCAAAAAAACTGTCCAATATGAGAATTCGTTCTTTTTGAAGGAAAACATCGCTTTCGGTTTTTATATGAAATCAACTCATCGTCGATCAAAAAGGAGAAAATATTATAATAAAATACCAGGCGCGAACATGTTAAAAAATATATAAATTATGAGCTATAATTGGTATAGCAATTCTGTTTCAATTTCAAACTTTATGATAAAACATAAACTCACAAAATTGAGAAAAATGGAAACTTTCGAAAGGTGTTCGCAATGCCAGCAACAGATTTTATCCAGAGTAACACCATCCCATACCAGATTACTGTTTATACGTCTTTATAACTACGGGAAATAGTTCTTCCCAAGACGTCATAACTTTGGATATCCCCTTCTGATTTTACTACTTTCCCGCAGGCTGATTAATCAAGATAAACTTATAAATCAACTAAATAATTAGTTATCAATTAAAAAAATATATAAATTTATGTGATATCTACGTAATAATGTGACCAAATATATATCGACGATTTGAAAGGATGGATAGTTTAATACATACAAGCACTGAGCGACATACAACTACCGATACTCCGAATCATCAGTCTCAATCTTTGGACTCTTAAAAATTGGAATGTTAGAATAGATCATGGTAGGCGTAGTTAAATGTAAATGGACGTAGATTTTTCTTTTGTACTGTAATAAGCAAAGATTGTCTGATAAAAACATTTTTTTTTATTTTTGAAAAGTGCATCTATAAACTGATGTCCCGATATTTTGATTTTACTGAATAAGTAGTAGAACTGTTAAAAATCATAGAAAATATTTATTATTGCAGATTTGGGTTCGTTCAGTCTATATATGGGCAAGTTTTACATAATGCGCCTATGATTACCCTATATGATTATATAACACATTCATCTATCATCTCATACCCTAATCTGGCCGCTCTTTGTTTACAAATTCTGATACCATAGTCATAGTAGCTTCTCATAAACTATCATCGCCTAGTGAATAGTTAGACAAGAAGTAAAAATAACAAACAAGTGCAAAGTCCACTTTGCGTGAAACGATTTGATCGCATGTGTGGTGCTAATTTTGTCACACAACTTACCATAATCTTCTTAAAGCCGATGTTGCGTGTGAATGTAATCAATGTTTTCTTATTAGGGTCTAAAACTGAATCCTCTATAATTTTCACTGGAGAATTTTTGTAGAAACGTTCACCCCATTTAGGAACGGAGTTGGTTTTTGATAATATGCGGCGAGAATATAGTTTGCCATCACGCACTTCACGGGAGATAGTGTCTTCAGTTAACACATGTTTACTAAAAGCAGAACTGTATTAGTAAAGGTCTAAATCTATTGTTATTATTATAAGAAATACTAACCTTGAGGGATTGGGATAACGATTCCAATAGGCCTGAACAACTTGTTTCCAGGAGTAATCGAATACTGTTTCCGTACGACAATGAGAGGCAGCCACCATTTTTTGTTTGATTTATCGAATGGTTGCAGTGTACATTCAATAAATATGTGACGTCAGTCGAGCGGAATTGACTATATGATATTTTTATCTGGAAATATTAGGAATGTGATTAGAGTCCATAAACCTTTTTATATATTGTATTCGTATCAAACTGCTTCTAAAAGGAATACGTGACACTAGCAATACAATGTTTTCGCCTGCTCAAGTGTTACCTAAAGAAACCACTTTGTATATATTTCATTTGTTGTCGATGATGCTACCGCCGGCCAGATCTCATCGCCACCTCAAACAAAACAACAACCCTGAACTAAAATCTTGACAAACATAACGATAAAAATAGACCGGCGGCTATCCATGTACCCATTCAGTGCATTGGGTATGGTCGCAATCGATGTGATAATTGAATAAGAAAATCCGTAAGAAAACAAAATATGAAATATCTATGTGTAAAAAGTCACGTTGTACATTGACTTCTCTCTCCTAACGTGTCATCCTTATGCCACAGCACAGCTGATGTTTTTCAATTATGAGCATTTTTTTCTTCTATTACCACATAATGAAAGTGAAAATTAAGTATTTTCTTATTTTTAGTTACTCACCCCATAAGCGTTTTCACAAAAAAATTCTTTTATTTGCTTAGAATTGTTTCATTGAATGTCCAGAATTTCGTTTCGTAATCATTCACTGTTTCACACATTCCATGCAGTTCGCGGGTAAGCTGTATCCCTGTGTTACCAATTTTCCCTAGATATCACATAAATTTGGTTTTCATCAAGTCAAAACAAGGCTTCTTTGTTGGAATTTATCAAAAAACGAACTCCTCCCCCCAACCAATTATCACCTTTCATATACGTTCTGAACGACTGCACTGCTGCTTTTTCAGTTTCTTTTTTATTTTTTCCTGTGTTTTTTGTTCTTTTATGTCATTTAATTTGGCAATTCCTTATGAGTGCTTTTGAACTGGCAATGCTAAACCCGTTTGTGAGACTTTTTATGCCTGGCAGTTCCAAATTCATATTGGTTATAAGCAGAAATATAATCGGGGTAGTGATTGCAACTGCTCTTTATTTCTTTCAATTAAAACCTAGCAAGCAAATCAAGTGAAATTTTCGTAGTTCGCTTCATTGCCCCCCCATTTGTAAATAGAAAATAGGCTTAATTTTATTACGAAAAATTTGTTTACTATAGAAAAAAACTTTTTATTTGAACCAAAAAATGTTTTCTCCTGAGTCCAACTCTCTTGAGTTATGGGCCCCTAAACATTGAACATGCAATTTGACATGAAAAAAAACTCAAAACTCTTGCATGCCGTGAATGGGATACGGAAGAGCTTCTCAAAATTAGCGAGTTTACATGCATACTATATTTATACTTACTTAACGGGAGTTACTGTTTAATTATGTTTTCGAATGTGAGTTTGAAGAGAATTTATCAGTATTATTGATTATTCTAATACTACTACGACTACTCGAAGAGTTCTTTAAACACTTAGATTTGATCACCATTTAAATTATGGTGAAAAGTGGTTGTATCTCGGCCCGCGATCACTTGCATGACAGCCGCATATTCTAACCATCATGTCACGGCCGATCGATATGATCTGTCGCACTTATTTTTAGTCGTATCCAGCGACATGTATATAACGGTTGTAGATTTAACTCATTCTGGGCCAGTTGCAAATATATAAATCGGTCATAACATTTTTTTATATGTATACAAAAAATATGTGCATATGTGTAATTGTCGGATGCTAGAGTCAGAGAGGAAAAACTTCACCTTTAAAACGTCACTTCACCCATATCGATAATTTTTTAAACGCCTGAGATATTACATTTAAAAGTTCAGTTTTATTTTCCTAAAGTTATTAAAAAAATGGCGCACATTACTTTTTATCTCCTAATAATAAAAGGTTATTTTAATTCTGACTTTTTTTTGTAAACATTTTCCACTGGCGAGAAATTATTTTGTAATTTAATTTTAAATATTTGTCTGCTTGTACTATTGTTCTTGTTGCTTATTTCATTCACACCGATTGATAACTTTTAGTTACAAAAACGACATGGCAATATGAAATCTTTAATTTGATTTGGTTTCATTTGTTTAGGCCAGAATGGATTGTAATGTTTCCGTTTAAAGTTAATGCAGCTAATATTTGCAAGAAAAGCATATGGTGAATGTATCAAAATACCCTAATTATAGGTTTTGGTTGCCTGTGAACTTGACTTTATGTATCACTCAAGATATAGATTACAAACGAAACATTGTTTCAAATCGGAAGCGGTCTTAAATCCATTAACATAGAGATAATTAACTGACTCGGATTTATTTATTTTTTCGTGCTCCCTAGAAGCGCTCGCGACAGTTATATAAACTATCGTCCCGTCTGTCAATTAGTTCAAACGACCGTTAGAGTTCATTGCACAAAAATGGCGTTTTATAGTATATAAATTCTGTTTTCCTAGCAAAGCATTGATTTAAAATATAAAGCGGTTTTAGAATTAACCATTTAAACAAAATCACATGACTTAGGTGGTATCCGACTAGGGATATGCAGTTATATATTTCACTTTTGTAACGTTTCTCTCCTTATTCTAGACGCGACCACAAATGTGACTTAAACTATCACCTAATCTATTATTTAACCCGGTTGAACCATCATGTGATAGATATTAGATTTTGTGTACACAATTCCTTGTAAAAGCAATTGCATAAATAACGACGGATGTTTTCTTTTTTGTTTTTGTTCTAAACTGCTACGGGTTATTGATTATTTAATTAACGAATAAAACAACAAAAAGGGGCTTAATGTCATTGCCAATGAACGGCAATGTCTTGCGATGGAAATGGAAAGTGGGGTTATGGTCAAAGGTGGAGGTGAACGAAAGAATTTCATCTCACATTAATAGTGACATACGGATTATTTGCACTTGAGCTATTATTAAGTGAAAATGATGTATCAACGCTTTTGCTTGAGAGAAAATTATCACTGATTTGGAAAATGTACGACCATCAAACAACTGACCGACCGACTATTAGAGGCAAGGAGTACACCCACACAAAGCGACAAGAGGGAGCTATAGGTCGTGTTACCTACAGGTTACATGAAATACTGTCAGGGGGACGTCGATAAGGAAAAACCTTAAATATATTTCTACACCCATACATACTCGTATGTAAATAACTAAGTGTGCACGCTTTTGATTTGTAGTGTGAATAAATGAATGAACGCAAAGTAAAATGTTGGAAAATTATATGTTTCCATGTTTTGAATTAGGTTTGTTTTCTTTAGTCTAAATTAGAACGAACAGCGGGAAGTATTAGAATAACGGTTGTTTGGCCATTTCCGGATGCCAAAGGCGAACTGACCATTATTAGGGGAGATAAAAAGTGTTTTAATTGTAATGTAAGCGATGGCATGTGTAATATATGAACAATTGGTATTTGAAATGAACAAATTAATGATATTCTGCGACGTACGCAGTTTTGAAAGAGATATGTTTTTTATAATTAATTGCCTAAACATTAACGAGATATTCGTCGAATCGACCCGTTTCCAATTAGGTTAAGAGTGCTAAAGCATTCGGCGAGTATTTTGTTTCCATTTAATTAAAATTAGTTTTTCCTATATTAGAACAAGCTTAGGATTTTGGAACTTAGGAGCAAAGTGGTGTTTGAGTTATTGCCATCTCGCTTATATCTCTTAGATTGCTTTTAAAAACACTTCAAATGCCACAAATCTCCCTGTTGTTTTGCTTATACTTTCTTTGACAATTTTTATTTCAATTTCGGAACAGTTTGATAAAGGAAAGTTGTTGCTGTTGTGAATAAATTAACAAACTTGCATTTGTGGATTATGCTCATTTACAAAAAAAGAAAAAAAAACTATAAATTATATTTTGCAAATGTGCAAATGGCTTTTTTACTTTTACACAAGTACTTTCCTAAAAATCTAAGAAATTGTTTATGCTTTCCAAAATAAATAACAATTGGAAGACTGCTATTTTTGCCTTTTTTCAGTGTGGTGCAAATCATAAAAAGGAAGCTTGGTCTTCAGACAATTGCGCATGCTCAGAATTTTACGTAATTTACGTTGAGGTCGAGACCCCTTTTTTGAAATGTCGTTGGGCAAAACAGCTTGCATTTGTATAAAGAAACTTATATTACGAGTCACGAATCTAAGCATGAGATTTCGGTTGAATTTTAGATTAAAATGGATTTTAGATTAAATAATTCTTAAGACTGTTTGAAGTTAAATTGAGTCTAATTTTATAATACTAAGCCGAACTAAGTTAATGTTCTGATAACAGTTGGTGCAGGAATTTTAATATGTGGTGCTTTAAGGAAAAAATGAACTATCAGAAAAATACGATGACTTTAATAATCTTTAAAACTTGTGAAATTTGACAAATGTTTTGTATGAAAATTAAACAAATTTATCTACAAATAGGGATAAATTCATCTTTTGAAATTTGAATTTAAATTTGAACAAGACTACAAGCCAAAAAGATACAAATTAAAAACCATGTTAAAATGATTTCCTTTTTGAGATAAATTATAACCTATAAGACGCAAGCGGTATTTCAGCGTTCAAAGCGCTTCAGTATTCTGTACTATAATTAGTTAAGATCTCAAAAGCCTGGCTCTTCGTCCTGCTTTAAAGGTGATTTTGTCGGATTTGTTTAAAAATGATGGGCGAATATATTTTATATCGTATTTTTCTCGAATCTGGGATTGCAACTTTCCAATATGGCCTCCTTGACTGTTATTCAGTCGGGTCTAAGCAGTACTTTCGGCTTAGGCCGAATTTCCGTCTAGTGGTATTTACAGTGAGCAAGCTTCTTGTTGAGAGGCTTGAATGGAGTACTGCCATAGGTGGGTCTGCGATGAATGCGTGAAATCTATTACTGAAATTCGACTTTTTATGCCAGCCTAGTGGTTGTCGTCAGCTTCAAAAGTAGGATCGGATGCTTTGGGATAGGACGCCACACATCTTAGAGGAAAATTTATTATGGAGACACATCAGAAAAGAAATACGCGTAACCTGACAAATTTTAACTACACCCACAAACGTTGTAGAGTATGATTTAAGAACAAGTACCTAGAATGTCCGCACTCTATCCAATTGGCGGATATTCTTGGCAAATACAATGCTGACATCACCGCCATCCATTAAAAGATACGCTTAATGCAAAAACTGTGACAAAAGCTATAGCTGCCAAGGCAAGAATCTGAACGTAGATTTGTAGTGGAAAAAAGACTTAGACATCGGTTCAGACCTGTAAGCAGCAAAATGGACATAATAAGTATCAAGGCGAAGTATTTATCTATTACGTAGATTTGTGAGCGATGACAATAAGACCCAAGATATGTTTTATGAGTGTCTGAAGAAATAACTAACGTAGGTAGTACAAAAAATAGTATAACGTAGAAAAAAATCTATTGGTTTTTGGAAAAAAAGAACTATTACATTCCAAGTGATGTGAGATCGGATTTTGAAATTGGAAATAGTTTTCATAAATAAGATGCAGTTTTCTTAATAGTCCGTTACAATGTTCAAAAAAAGCTCTACCTTTACTAATTTTAAATGGTTATATTTTGCAATATTGCTTTTAACTCGAGAACAAATAAGCACAAGAAATAAACGATAAACAAATTACCTTTCTAACGCCATCTAGCGCAAGCTAATCGCACTTATACAACGCGAGATACAGATTACAATCCATTAGAAAAATAATAGAATTGTTTCTACTATATCTCAAAATATTTACTAAAGCTGTGCTGTAAAATGCTGCCAACAGTGTTTTTTGATTTATGTCACTGCAGGGTCATTGCAGCTTGTTGAAGTCTAAATACTTTCACAAGAACCAAGCCATGCAAATTTTTGGCATTAAGTCGCGTTTTGCCGTGCCGCGTTGGCATAAATAGATTTTTAACGTTTTCCTGGGATTGCGGGCCACATTAGTCGCTTACAGAAAACGACATGACAACTTTTTGTATACGAGTATATACTTTATTTCTTGTAAATGTTTCAGTGAGTTTCCGGCTAACATAAATTGTTTGGAGGAAATAAAATAATAGTTTGTCGTCAACGTTTTCCGTTACTCCCAAATATATTTCTGGGATAAAATACAGCTGGATCATTTTCGTTATCTGTAGGCCATCTGTGTCGTTTTTTCAAAACCATGAGATTTTGAAGGCGATACGAATGTCATGCTATTGCAAAATAATTTTCCATTACATCACAGAGAAGCGATAAATACGGGCTTCGCGCTTTTTGTAAGTTACGTGTATCTATTTCTACTTTTTAACGGCAATTCCCAGCGTCTACTACTGTTAAGCAAATTAATATTCGATAGTAGTGAGGGAATATTAACATTCGCGTTGTCTTAAATAATGTATTATAGGATAACAAACTTTTCACTAATTTAATTATATATTTACGCTGTGTATTATTGTAGCAGTCGTACTTATACATATGTGTAAAATTACTAATTAATTAATGATTGTTATTGGTGTCGTTAATATTTTAACAGAATATAACGAAACTTTTAATTTTAAATCAACTTCCTACTTGAAAACTGGCAGCTGCAACTTGTTTTACGGCTGTTTAGAGTAGAAAAGCTTTTGCGCTCTTTAACACTCTCTTAATTTGTGCAAAAGAGACGCTAACGCACAGGATAAAGGCAAATGCAAATAAAAAAGAAAAGGAAAAATTACGATAGAATAATTTCGTTGGACACAGTTCCTTTGTAAAAATGAAAACGCAAACACATATTACGCAGAGAGCATCATGAAGTGAACGGAAGAAGCAGAAGAAAAATGAAGTGAAAATAAATAGAAATTTCTAATAATATTAATCATTGTAATTATTTATAACCGTAGTAATCGGCGCGTCCGTATGTGCGTGTATGTAACTGTTAAAAAATTCGAGCAGCAAAAACAAAATGTAAGCTTCCAAATGAATAATGGCTGGTTGCCTGCTCTGTGTGACTACTAAATGCGAAAATGAAATGTGTTATAAAATAGTATCTCGGAAAAGGAACGGAAACAAGAATGTGCTAAACACAAAAAAAAAAAAAATATGATAAAAAAAAGAAAATTGTAGTGAATAGTGGAAAAATTTGTAAGAAAAATACTCTTGCTAACGTACATCACCGTCATCAGCCGCTATTACTCGTAATTGAATTATGTTTCCCAATTAAATACGCAAATTGTCCTTTCAATTGATTTTTTTTTTTGTTCGTCGGTATGTGTGTAAGGAATTTAAAGCACTTTCAACTCACACACACAAACGCGCACAGACTCATGCTCATCTCAATATTACATGCAGAGGAAAAATCATCACAGCATTGGCATCTTTGTAATGAATTTTCAAGTGCCTTTAACAGCCGTCATTTGTTTGCATTTGGATTTTCTTGTAGTGTGTTGTGTTGTCCTTTTTTAGTTGCTGTTGACGATGTCGCTGCTACCAAATTGTTGTTGTTTTTATGTAATTTTGTGTGTTATTACACCCATTAATGTATTTATGAAAACGACGACTGCAAGATATGTTCGTTTCAATGCGGTTGTGTGTGGTTTGTTGTATCTCCCTCCTCCATGTTTGCACTTATTGCAAACAACCAAAAGTTCCTTTAACACATAAGCGAAACAAGGCAATAACAGTGTTGATTTCATCGGTGTGTTATTGTTTAGCAATGCACAACACACTTCATCTAGAGGTTAAAGGTTGATGAGGAAACTATACGATAGTTTTTTGGAATCGTTTAAGTTTACAAACTTTTTTCTTAAATAAGTAAATATTAAATAAACAAAAGCACTAATTCCCATAAGTATTTCGTCACTTTTACAAGTTTTTTTTTTTTTTGTAAACTTATTTGACATTAACTTGTTGTCAAATAAGCTTCATTCTGTGTTAAGTAAGGACGGATATAGAACGCGAACAAGAAAGTGGCAACACGTTTAATGCATCATAAGGGAATTTCATTACCATTAATTTTGATGTGATGTAACCGTGTAAAGGGGTCAATTGGAACAACTGTGGACTTAATAAGCTAACTAAGTTAATTTAAGTAAATATGATTTCCAAATTTAAAAATTTGTTCTGTTTAGAGAAAGCAATTTTGTGGAATTTTCTTTCCCTGCCAATCGGGGAAATGTTGAATTTCCCAGAAATTCCCATATAAATTAAAACATAATGTATGTTGCAGTATCTAACAACATCATTTAATAATCAAGTGAAAACTTATAATTTGTTGCTGTTCTTTTGAAAATTGTATGTACTCGTATGTGTTAATTTAACCCAATAATTCAAAACGACTGTTTTTCAAACATCTATATCAAAAATATAGATATTTTGCTGTAAGTGGTAACGGAAGATCCCTTAAAAATGTGGTTAGCAAAGATTCAGCTCAACCTGAATATGTGAATCTGTGCCTTATTGCAATTAAAGATAAAAAACAACAATTTTTAACAAAAAAAAAAAAAAAAAAAAAATTAATCCTTTCTTCTTAAAATATGAACCCTAAAACTGGCAAGCTTGCTAGTATTTAGCATTTTCCCGCTGAGGTCGTAGTGAATATCCTCAAAATCATTTTAAAATACTAAATCATGACAAAAATGTATGATTTAATGAATTCGGCATATAATAAACAGATGTTAAGAAGTAGATATTAATTTTTTTTTTTTGCTATAAACTGTTGTGTTTATTAAATTTAACTTCAATGAGCGATGGGTTAATATAGGGTGATTTTTTAAGATTTAAGTTTTTCAGGTTAGCAGCACTGGTTGGTAATGGCGTCCAAACGTCATCTGTCAAAGTGAAAAGTGCACAGTATACTCTGCCACTTCATCATGGTATGACGAATGACCTACCACAACGTCTAATTTTTGGTGAATGAGCCTTACAAAAGCTCAATGAAAATCCGCTGTTTTATCGAAAAATCGTGTTCAGCGATGAGGCTCATTTCTTGCTGAACGGATGTGTACACAAGCAAAACTGACGCATCTGGAGTGATGAACAGCCACATGCCATACATGAATTACCGATGCATACCGAAAAAACGACAGTCTGGTGTGGTTTATGGGCTGGTGGCATCATCGGTCCATTTTTCTTCAAAGACGACCGTGGACGAAACATTACCGTCAATGGCGAACGGCGATTCATCCCAATTGGCTGAGTTGAACTTGGTTGACACGTGGTTTCATCAGGACGGTGCAACATGCTACACTGCTCGTGAAACAAGGGATATGTTGAGGAATGAATTTAGATAGCAGCTTATCTCACGATTTGGCCACCAAATTCTTGCGCTTTAACGCCTCTTGATTATTTCTTGTGGGGTCATGTCAAGTCGTTAGTTGATGTGGACAGGCCGAACACTATTGAAGCCTTACAGGATAACATAACACGCGTTATTCGTGGAATACAGGCCTAAATGCTCGAAAAAGTGACGAAAAATTGGACCTTTATATGTTGAATTGATATGTTCTTTTTGACGTATACTCTAAATTGATCGACCGTGGTGGTTAGCACGCGCGATCATCGTTCGCATGATCCCGAGTTCAATACCGCATGCAGCCACTTGTAACTTTTGGTAAGCAGAACTAGCGCTGTGGGCTAAACCAAACGTAATATTACGGTGGCCACCTCGACGCGTCTAAAGAACTCTTGGAGTAGTAAAGTAATCGTCAAGTCTTGTAAATGCTTCTCGATCTGTAACGTTCGACTGTAGGTCCCGTTAAACTGTAGGTCCCGCTGAGTGTGTCTATAAATAGAATGCGTGTGAGCTCACTGAATGTGGGAGGCTCTCCCATATCTCATTCATGGGATACATGGAATTTGTTTACTCTGAATTGAAACATAATGAATGGAGCAAAATTATAACTTTGTGAAGTTCCCAGCATAGAAATTGTAGATGGATCACTGATTTAAGAAAAAAAAAAATAGAAGACAAATATATAGAAAACATGCTACCGTCTCCAAAAAGTTAAACTGGTTGTCAGTTTAAATTACATGGGTGTAACGAATATTAAAAACATTTATTTCTAAGTTGGTAGCGCTGTACACGACAATTGTGATAAATTTCATATCACAAATGTCATTCGTGTTTCAGTTACGCTTGGTATAATTTATGTTTATAATACGTGATTTTGTTGACCAAAAAATTGTATTAAATTTAGTTTAGAAAATGAAATTTCTGCTGCAGAAGCGATTTAACGATGCAGGAGGCTTTCGGTAAACAAACTTAGAGACCACGCTTATGATGTTGACATTTCGAACAGATCAGTCAACTCCACTTCGAAAGACTTTTGGGCATTAGGCGATCAAAAGTCATTCAATATGCTACAATGCGGCTATTGGCGCCCGCGCTCTATCATTAACCAAATGAATATTCAATACATTCATATCTTTCTCAAGGATACCAAATTGGTCATAATTATTTGCTACTTCATACCTTCAACTTTATTTACCGCATGTCAAACTTATTCGTATTGTTACATAACCCATTAAAAGTATATTTCATACACGCACATAAGTGCCCACACCTCCGTCTGCTAGTTCAAACCTCGAAAGAAATGTATTATACGAGCTCAGTTTGGCTTCAAAATACCTCCTTCTGTTGGAACATTGTTTCATATACGACTAGCATCACCAATACAAGTAATGAGATATCCTCAATATCCCTCTCTGTCTCATCCGATTCATCAGATCATTACCAATAATTCGCTTTGAACGTGATCCTATCTGGTTTTCTGACATCTCTGTTTTATCAATACCAAAGCTTGAAAAAATATGGCAGCACATAGCGTCCATCCTTCATAAGACCGAAACGCGTACTAATATGCAATGTCGCATAGAGTCACTCTCTCTATAAAGAGACCGAAAACTCAAGAAGAATGTCCTTAAATTAAAATAGTCGTTGTTATCCTTGTGGGTGACGTTAACAGTTGAGAGATTCTCTTTCTTTCTTTTTTCTGTTTTTTTTTAATAAATTTTATTTATTATCAGCTGTCAATGACCTCTAAGTTGGTATAAATCTTGAGTTTTAGCAATAGACGTTATTTACGTACCTAAGATGTATCAGTGTTTGAATGTCGCATAAAATACTTAATTTACCAGAAGGAAATCAAAGCAAATGGAGCGTCCATTTGCGAAAATGACTTAATTTTTGGGAATTCCTAAAAAAGCTGGGCAAAATGGTATTTAAAAAAAAAATCGTCAAATTCGTAAAAAATCGACGAAAAACCAATGAGTTTATATCCCGGAAACAATGTTAATGCCAAAATATATACATTTTCAGAGTCTAAAAATAAAAAAAAATTGAAATTGGTAGTTCCTTTTCCGAGATATGGGCTGTGTTAGGTTTTGATACAACTCCCTGTATGTTTGCCATGAATCGTCGACACATCTACTTCTCAGAAGTGTCATCCATAACAAATTGCTTTTAAATAAATCCGTTGATATATCCATTTGTGTGAACGCGACTTAGCAAGCTGTCACGCCCTTTCGGCCAGCCGGTCCCCCTTTTGGGGAATTATTGCTTTGAAATGAAACCCACTTCTCACAACTAAACTATGCACCTTCAAATGTTCTTCCGGTCATTTGACATTTAAGAAAAAGTCCTCTGACTGATGACATATTTTATCATTATTTAAAACCAAGTGGTAACAATTTAATATACAACCGGAATCAAGTTTGTTTGTTTCCTAGATTCCTTGACAAAGGCTGGGCTAGCATTTACTAATCTTTCTCTTTGCTCCCGGTAACTACATAAATATAAATAGCAAATTATTGTTGTCGTGTTATGACGCCTACCATAACTTTAAGTTAATGTCTACGAGTTCGTCTGCCGTGTTGAGTACGTTTGTCATATCCCACCTAAGTCCCCATTATACCGTATAGGTGTTTTACGACGCTGAGATATTTTTAAGGCTACACATACAGCACATGTACGTATATATGCATGTATAGGTATATATGCGGGCAAGTTTGTATTTATGTTCTTCGATATCGTAAAATCGTATTAACATTCAGAAAACCATGTGCTCATTCTGTTGTGTGAAAGCTTTAAGGATACACTACCAATCAGTTTGTGGCACTCTTTGCTGTAATTTCTCTGACATTTATGGCATTTCGTTTTTGGTTTTATCCTTAACTCTCTCTTTTCTCTCGTTTTTTTTTTCAAATATCGCCCTCCCTCTCTCTCTCTCTTACTCGCTTCCCCTCTCTTCAAAGCATTTAAAGCTGTCAACATCAAAGGATATCAGCTCTCAATTGTGGCAGTTTTAATGAAGGAAACACGTGAGTTTATTATTCCGGGTATTTTTGTAATTGTGTTTTATTCACTGAGCAACATTCAACCACAATTCTTATCTCATTTCGTTGCTGTCAAATGAGAGAAAATCAAAATAAAAACAAAACGAAATGACGCGCTGACGTCGCCATCATCATAATCATTATAGATGAGTTCCGTAATGTGTTTCCCTCCAAAAAGCACTTTTTGGCTTAATAGACACGAAATCGTCCGCTCACTTGGCCACAATACGATATATCAAAAAACAAATTGACATTTTATTGATTTGGAATAATACTTTGAAATATAGATTGCGTGACAACCGCAGAAGCGGCAATTGCCGGAAAGCAAAAGAAATTACTACAAATTATGGCTAAACAAATGTTTGAACTTTCGAAGTTGAATCGGTTTGTAATTCGTCGTCATTTTTAAAGGAATTTATTAGATAAAATAGGGGAGAGCGCTAAAGTGGTTACGTTATGATAAACGAAAAGTAAGTTGTAGTTATGGATACGGAATATATAAATTTAATTTCCAATTAAGTTCATTCGATTGTTAAATTTTGTTTGTCGCTACATGGAATACCCGTGCTAAATCGTAATTTTGAAATTTTTGGTCTATCTGCCCGTTTCATGGTTTAATTCGAATAGAGAGTATTGCCTAATATTTTAGATCTCCCATACAAACTGACCGAAATTCAGAATTGTCTCTACAATTCTTACATCTTACTATGTTGTACCAAAATTGTCAGCCCCTTTTCCTAGATAGTCTAAGTTTTACTTGGCCATCCCAGGGGGCGTTGGCAATCGCATTGTAATATGCTTAGTGTGTCGCACACCGTGGGTAAGGCCTTCACGGCGAGACACACGTTAAACCCTCGTGGACTTCTTACTAAGTTGTGGTTATCGAAATTTATTTGCCTTGCATTGTTTTATTACGTACGATAAATTTTAAAAATGTCGACAAGTAATGACACATTTTCTGATACCTCCCATACAAATGACATGTATCATCTATATATTCATTGGCTCATATCATTCGTTCGATGTAAGGTAACTGAAATTAGATCTGAGAATGTACATATAAATAGGCTCTGCTAAAACACCCCTTTTGTTTCTTGATTTATATAAATTCAATTCCCTATCAATTTTTTTTTTCTTTTCGACATAATTTCTAACCGGTAGACTGCAGTGACAAATTTCTGCAAATTCCTTTGCGATATAAAGCTTGACAAAATGTAGAAAACTACGCAGAATAGGCATAGAAACCTTCCACACAAATGAAATATTTAGACAATCAAATGAAGATTTCGAATTTGCACACTGCAAAAGCTTGGCCAAATGAATATCTGACAATGAAAATAGACTCTATTGCCACAACCCAATCACATCTCATATAAATTTGCCGGTTTAATGAAGTTCAATCTTCATTTCTAATTTCGAAGCGGAAGACTTCAATACATTATAATTCTTTTAACCTATGCAAACTTTGAATATTTTATAAAAATTGGTCCATTCATTATGCCACTTATGACTTTCTCATAAGTTTGTGCTAACATACAAATTCTAATGCAATCCATCAAAATTTACATAAAATTACATCGGGTGAGGTTATGTCCCACATATTCGCTTTTTTCATTACTTGTACTGACTAATCGGACAATGGGATAAATTAAATAATTTATAAGACCTATTTTTGGAACACTTCAATTTTTGTCCGATCACTCTTTCCAGGATATGAATTTGATGTCATTAGATCGCTGATTTTACTTCAGCTTGTTTTCAGAAAATTTTTTGACTATTTCATTCGCAAATTCTTTTGTTTCGGTAAATGTATTCAAGAAAATACTGTCTGAATAGAGTCCTACAAAGAATGGCTAAAAAGGAATGACAAAGTTGGATCAGTTTAATTGATTGATATTGTATAAAAAGGCCACCAATTTTTGTTTCTTAGGTTATTTAAATAGAATTAAAAATTACAACCGAAACCAAACTGAGCTTTTGTGAAGGCTCCTGAATGTGCTTGAGATTCATTCTAGTGACAGTTAACGAAATGGTTGATTATTTCAAACAACAGTATTTTCGGTTTCAAAAACATCTTCAGTGCTTTGAAGTTGTTTTCAGATACGAGTATATGAAAACAGAAAGCTTAAAAATTTCAGTAATTTGTAATTTTTGCCAACGAAACAATCAATTAAATTGCCTTTTTCCAGCCGAATACAAAGTAATAACACCTTTCCGTTTGAATTCCATTTTGATAACTTATTTCAACTGTGATGTAATACAATATGCTTTCATAAGCTTGTAAACAACATAACAGACTGATGCTTGTGAAAAAATACAGCGCTGTTATCAACCGTTTGGTTGTTCTAGTAGTGTCAAATTTGGTAACACTTCGCGAATTTGTGAAACTCATTCGCCGAAATTTGTCGTTTAAAAGTCACAGCGGAAATTTTATCAAAAGTGAATGATGTCATAATTTCCTATGGGAACATAGTTAGAATAATTTTAATATACTTATCTAACAGATACAACTGATTAAATATAAATGATTTTATAATTCCAAAAACATTTGAAATCTTAACTACATATAGCAAAAATAAATTAACATTAATATCTATTGCGTGTGGACTACGCTTGGTTTGGTTTGGAGTTTCTTATATTCAGTGCTTATTTAATCGTAGTTTTTTGTTTAAAATCGAATAAAACACTCAAATTTGCATCACATATCTAAATTTTTTTTATTATAATCGATAAATTGTTCTTTGCCATTTAATTTTTAAAGATAATTTCATGTAAATGTTGTCGCGGCTCCGTCTCAAAATGTCCATTAGGAAGGTTCAATTTTTCGTCACTTTTTAGAGCATTTCGGACCGTATTCCACGAATAACGCGTGTTATCCTGTATGGCTTCAATAGTGTTCGACTTGTCCACTAGACTAACGACTTGAGGCGTTAAATCACAAGATCTTAGAGGCCAACTCACAGGGCCAAATCGTGAGATAAGCTGCTCACCAAATTCATCCCTCAACATATCGATTGTTTTACGAGCAGTGTGGCATGTTGCGCCGTCCTGTGAAACCACATGTCAACCAAGTTCAACTCAGCCAATTGGGGCCTAATTGCTAATCGCTAAGAACGGCGACGA
Organism: Philornis downsi; assembly: GCA_019455685.1. NCBI lineage: Eukaryota > Metazoa > Arthropoda > Insecta > Diptera > Muscidae > Philornis > Philornis downsi. The sequence goes on along the minus strand of JAHXMU010025568.1, from coordinate 513,657 downwards.
ATTGACATTCCACGATCGCGTATTAACACTGGTCGCTACGGCTGCAGTATATTCTTCGGTACACACTCTACGTATGCGAGTCGATGGTTTTATGTCCAACCAAGTAAATTTGGTGCGAAATTTGGAGATAACAGCACGAATTGTTGATTCAGCAGGCCAATTATAACGATCATAAAATGATCGTATCAAACAATGCACATTTGTCACAGAGCACGAATTTTGATAATAAATTTCAACGATTTGCAGTCGTTGCTCGTTTGTTAATCTTTTACGATGAAATTGCAGAGTATACTGTACACTTTTTACTTTGGCAGATGACGTTTAGACGCCATTACCAACCAGTGCTGCCAACCTGACAAATTTACATCCACATTATAGACCGGACCTGGTGATGAGCGAATAGTTTAGCTGAAGTTGCTTGGCAATAAGAAGTAGCGTTTCTACTCGTATGAGAGAGGCGTAATGAAATTACTTTTAAAATGGCAACAAACTATCGAACAAAGCAGTGCATATTTCGCCTAAAACGGGGCATTCTAACTGTAATAAAATAACGGTAAAAATAAAGCCTTCAACGACGTGATGGATCTCTTTTTTATACATCTTATATCATTACATTAATAAATTATGTAATTCGCAAAATTTTCCCGATATTCCCAGGTACAATTTTCAAAAATAAAATTGATCAAATTTCCGTGGAATTTTTGACATTTCCATAAATACTTAATGAAATGTTTATCATTTTTGAATGCAAGAGTTTCAGATTATTAAAATACAAAAATAGTAATTTCGAAGACTTATATAGTCTCCAAAAATTTCATTTCTTATAGAGATAAATGAAGAAATAGAAAAAAAAATGTTATTTGTACAATGAATAAGATTGTAGTAGCAGAGCGTTTGTCTCTTAAGCAAATATTAAATTTGTGCAAAGTTTTATATAATATTTAAAACTTTACAAGACTTTAAAATATTTATATATGCATATATGCATATTCCATTCACATAACTTTGTACGTTTTATTTTAAATTCCTTGGCAAAAGTAATAACATTAACTTGTAGGCGTCGCTTTGTTTTAATAAATCAATTATTTCCGCATAATTCATGGAAGCATTCTGTTTTCTTCTGCCCTGGAACTTTGGCTAAGAGCCAAAATGGAATAGAATACAGCAAATTGCTTAGAAGTCTTGTACATGCATACACTATTCGTGTAACATACTCGTACGTACATATAAATGCATAACATTCATTTATTATCTCCGTAAATGTTCATGCAACATTTGTTGAACCTGTGCTTGTGAACTTTCCCTCACACCGTTAGGGTTATCAATAAAAAAATGAGGGCTCTTGTTAAATACGATAACGTTTTGACCATTTCCCTTGGCCAGGCATAAAGGATTGGTAAAATTGCCCAAGATTTTGGTATAGATAGAACTAATATGGGTTTACCTGTAGAATTTCGTAACGGCCAGGATTAATGGCGATTTTGGCAATGGCTAGTAGATGGGATAAAATGAAGTCTGTTTATGAAGGATGAAACATGATTTCATGTTTGCAGTATATTAGTGACAGTATCTTTGGAAAGCAAATTAGTCAGTTTGTTATAATTTGTGGACAAAAGTTTAGCAACAAAATTAGTACAAATGTTGTTCACATAAAACATCAGGGAAATATATTTTAGTGCCATTATTTATATGGCTACGAATATAACACGCAATGTGGAAAACAGTTGTGTTAACACAGGTTATTAGATATACGTAAGTGTTGTTTTCCATCCCTCCATCAGTCTTCCATCAGTTTGTAAATTGTTTGACACATCTAAAATTTTGCTTTTGTGCCGGAAAACATCGATGCGCAGAGGGAACTGATATTGCCAGATTGTCATAAGAAGTATTACGAAATTGACGCAAACTTGGCCATTATTTTCACTTGCATAGATTTAATATTGCATGAGCATTTGGGCACCATAAAGATTGTTTCGCCCCTTACGCCGCATAGTTTGTGAAAGTTACTGATAAAAAAAAATGTTGGGAAATTCGTTGAAAAGACTTCTTTGTATAAGATCATGAAAGACAATAAATAATGGGTCCATGTCAGAAACTAACCAACGATCAGTCGACTGTATGAATATTTCAAGACGATTGAAATAAAATAATTGCTCGCACATGTACCATCTCCAACCAAGTGGTCACCTGTTTCCATTGTACTACAAGACCCACATAAAACGATCAATTCGGAATTTGTTTCTAACAAGTCTTTAGAGAAGTAAGGAAAAGTAACCGCCAAACTTGGATTATTCTCCACCAATGATACTGCATGGTCTCACAGGTCAGCTGAAATAAGTGAATTTTTCAACAATCAAAATGTGCAATTGAAGAATAGCCCGCTTTACAGATATTATTTAGCACCCAAAGACTTTATTCTAAGGTGATCTAAATCATAAGCGTAAACGTGTAAATCAGTTTTTACATCACAGCCGGTTTAATCGTTTATTACAAGATTTTAATCTATTTAATAGTACACAGAATGATATCAATGAAACTATTTTTCGAGGATCGCCAAATTTTTGAATATTATGTCAAAGAGATCTTAATGTGCCGATTCGGTAAGCTTTTTAGAATTTGAATGCCAATATTGTAAAAGCCAAAGTGTGAGCGTCTAAGATCTTTCTCATATGGTATTCATATTTCTCATGTGATCACTGCCAACGATATATCAGGCAACGGGATAGTATTTAAAGCTCATTTTGAACTTTCGGAGTCTAGATTATTACTCTTAGCTACCTATATATGTGTTTATTATAGTTCAAAACATATCTTACAATATTTTCCACAAAAATATGGCGTAAAATTATACATATTAGGTAAAGTAAAAATAAATCTCTCATAATAGCATAACATTGCAGGCTTTATTTAGAATGATTTTATTTAAGTTACGAATGCAACGGTTTGCTTGACAACTTATTCCCATTTTAAAGGTAATTTCAACATGTCTCTTTTAGAGAAACCCACGACTCTATTGGCAAAAAACTGGGACACTCGATTTTTACATGCTTCTCTTGAATTGAAGACAGGAACATGTGGTAGTAACTTAGTGCCAGGTGGTGACATAAGAATCCTTCAACCAATTCTATGAAGCTTCTGGTGAGTCACTGTAGAAGAGTGTGGCCTGGCGTTGGTGTCCTGGTGAAATACACTTCCCCTGTTATTGGGCAAAGTTGGGCGATTGCTTCCTTCCAACTGTCCAATTGTTGACAGAAGAGGTCCGAACTAAGAGTTCGGCCTTTGGAGAGCAGCTCAATCCCTGTCAATCCCTGCAATCAAACAGCAAAATCTTCCTGAGTAAGTAAAGTAAGTGATCCATCGATTTTGTTTCAAATCTGCAGCACTTCGTAGATGGAAATTCGGCCCATTAGGTTTTTGAAATAGTGCTTCCTAATATTTTATCAACATTTTAAATAATTGGCCTTCCAGAGCATGGTGCATCCATATATGACATCAAAATTACCGGAACGGAACCATAAAAGTTCTTCACATTTTCCGTCGCCTGGCTTGCATTTTCGACTTTATCGAAGAAACACTGTAAAATATTGTTTGTTTCCTCTTTGCTGGTGGCCAGCTTTGACACGCGATCAAACATTACTGAGTCAAGAAATCACAAAACTGTCCCAGTAGTTTTTCTAGCACAATCCGACCGCATTTCTACAACGCGAGATACAGATTACTGAAGCCATCTATTGGAAAAACAATGTATCAATTCAGAATGCTATATGATCATTTATTTGCTAAGTTATTTTGGAAAAATAAGAAAAAGTAACCGTCAAAATTAAATCATTTTCCACCTCACAGGTGAGCACAGATAAGTGAGTTTTTGAGCTATCGAAATATAGATTTGTTGGATAACCCTTTTTACAGTTCTGATGACTACTTTTAAGATGATCTAAATCAAGCTGAAAATTGATTAATTGGTTTTTACACCAATCCCCGATTGCTGACTGATTTCGGATTGTTTGGTAAAATCTTCTTGAAAATGTATGCAGGTTTCCTACGTAGCAATGGGCCGTCGAGATATCAGATAATGGAATATTGTAAATTGAAAAATGGGGGATTAAGGATTTAAGGCTCGTTTTAAATCGCCATATTTGGAGTCTACATTAAATTTTGAGCTATCTACGTTGCTTTTGTAGAAGATGGTATCATTAGTGTTAGCTGCAGCTTTCGTCACAACAACAGTACGTAGAAAAAGTCACATCATAGGCTGTCGTCTTTTCTAATTCTTCGTTTGATATGAAATGTTTTACTAAGATGATTGTTCATCTTCAATGTATCTTTGCTGAAGACTTTGTGTCGGTCATTTTGAAAATATGCATAAGAAGCAGCATTAGAGCCATGAAAAGTTTTCCATTTTCTAAAAAGAATATCAGTTTTTTATTAAACGCAACATCTGTGTGTTAGCTACAGGAATTACTGATCTTTTTAAACGCTATTTTGTCGCATGAAATGGAAGGTTTCGGCGTTGCGGCAATTTTTTAAAATTTTTTGCCAATTGATGTGTATTAATTCAACCTTGACAATAGTGCCGAGATATCAAAAGTAAAATACTTGTCAATTATCCTAGTACTACCGGCTTCCTGATGATTATATTTGTTGAATACTCTTCAAAATCCTATTCACACATGTGTTCACTCTTTTATTCTCTATTTACAGGACATAAAAATATTAATATGATTCTTTGCTGAAATCAAAAGAATTAAAAACATACAAAACTGGAGGCCTTTCTTAGTATTAAATTGTAGTAGACTATAAAGTGACAAGAAATCTTTGTAGCAGTGACATCCCTTCCATTCCTTCTCCATTCCCCCAGAAGGTAGCAACAAAGAAGCTTTAAAACATAACAATGGTTTGGGATTGGTTAGTTGGCGGCGTCACCGATGAGGTGCCACGTACTATGGGTCCAGAATGTGAAAACTATTTGACGAATCGTCGGCGAGTGATAGAATCGATTTTGTTTTGCATTTTGTTCATTTGCGTTATGAGATGGGCCATAAAGCGCTTAGAGCCCATACACGTACCAGATGCCAAAGAAATGGATCAACGATACAGTCCGCTAAGAATAACGCTGTTGTTGATAATGACATTGACGTTTGGCATAGAGCTGGGGTTTAAACTTGCCAATAGATCTGTGATATTTGTTTTAAATCCTTGTCATATCCAAACTTTAGTGCAAGTAAGTAATTTGGAGTGTAATTGTAAATTTGGATACCATTTATCTGATTATTTATTATATATTTCCAGATATATCTTTTAGCCGCCAAGCCGAGCAAAGTTACGATAACTATGTTTCGAATACAAATGAACAATTTAAATGGTCCATTTTTAGCCTTTTTATTTCCGGAAGTTGAATGTAGGACCCTACCCTTCGAACAGGCCACATACTGGATACAACATGCTATGCTGTATATAATACCCGTGTACATACTTCGATCGGGTGCTTACCAATCAGAAGACTTGTACGATTTCAATTGGTCGATAATCGGCGTTGAATTTCAGTTAATATATCATTTTACCGTATTGAATTATGGTTCAATGGTAAGTATTTATATGAAATGTGTCTCATAAAAACATATTTTATTTGCGTTATATCAAAGAGAATGTTATCCTTTTTCACAATAAATTGAAAACAGTGGTGGAAAATGGCAAATTCCTTATATGAAATGTTTAACAAATCTATATATAACCTTCAGAACATCTTTTTCGTGCTATTTTATATTGTTAAAACTAGACTGAGAAATCCTTTCTAACATATTCTAAAAATATGCTGTGAAACGACTGCTACAGGAGATTGTCGAACATGAGTATGTACTATATTTTATACAGGGTGTCCGTCGGGAAGGTATCGTTCTTTGTTTGTTTATAATTTTTGATTAAATGAAAGAAAATGGATTTTATATTGATAAATGTATTATTTAATGTCGACAATTACGTATGGAATACAATATCAAATAAATGTCCGCCTCTGTTAACCTCACAAATGCGAGCCCTTTTGAGCACATTTTTCATTACATTCTCGTACATTTCGCGCGGTATTTCATTAATTTCATCACGAATATTTTGTTTGAGTTGCTCAAGCGTTTCTGGTTTGTTTGCATAAACCTTGCTTTTCAGATATCCCCACAAAAAGAAGTTCGGAGCAGTCAAATCAGTTGACCGTGGAGGCCAATCAACATCACCATTTCTTGAAATAACTTCTTGCGGAAAGTGGTCTCGCAGTAATTCCATTGTAATCCTGGCTGTATGCGATGTGGCACCTTCTTGTAGATACCACATGTTAATCAAGCCCAAAGCATGCAGTTGTGGTGTTAAAAAGTTTCCAATCATATCACGATATCGCTCCCTATTGACAGTTGCCGTTATGCCGTTTTCAGTTTCAAAGAAGTAAGGTCCAATGATTCCTCCTGACCAAATTGCACACCAGACTGTCACTTTTAATGGATGCAAAGTTGACTGATGAATAATTTGAGGATTTTCCATTGCCCAGAACCGACTATTCTGTTTATTCACATATGCATTCAAATGAAAATGTGCCTCGTCACTCATTATGATTTTTTCATGAAAATCAGGCGTGTTATAGGCGTGCTGTAACATCCTATTTGCATATATATCCGGCGGCGTAAATGGTCTTGTGGAAGAAGCTCTTTTGTCAACTGAATCTTAAATGGAAACAAATGCAAATCCTTGAGCAAAATTGTGACCAAAGTTGTTCTTTGAAGACCAAGCTCATGAGCACGGTGTCGATTTGATGTTGTTGGATTGTTTTGAACAGTTACTTGAGCAGCAGTAATGTTTTCAGCCGATCTTGCAGTACATTGTGGGCCATGCTTGGCCCTATCAGCTACAGAAACTGTTTGTGCGAAATCATTCACTACATGATAAATAGTGCGTCTTGTTGGAACGTTGTTTCTCCCAAAAATTTCACGTAACTTTCTCATCGTCACAGTAATCGATGATTGATTTTGATAAAAGGTTTTAGCGATTAAAATACGTTGGTTTATCGAATATTTTTCCATAATAAATTTGACACGTCTCTACTTCACGACTGCCAAATATGAACTGTCAAGACTAATGTTTACCAAAATGGCGGCAAAACAAAGTAGTATAGCTTCCCGGTGGACACCCTGTACTTTTTCAATAAAAGTCCATTTAAAAAAAACTGTACTAAAAACCTATTAACCAGTACAGAAATTTCCGCCAGGTGAACTAGTTTACATATACGTTTACCCATCATCCTTTTGCGTTGGTGTAAAAGTGTGAAGGGTGCTAGAAGGGGATGAATAAAGCTAAGTTTGCCAAATGCTTGATGGTTGCAAAATTATACTGAATTTAGTGTTATAAATATATAAATCTATTATTAACGGGATAAATCTAGCAGTTTGCATGGAAATTACCAAAAAGGGGGTGTGGTTATCCATTCAGTGGCATTCCATTCATGCAATAGATTTTATAAAAATTTAAGTAACTGCAGTCTACTTGTTAGGGACTAGAGGGAGAAATTAAATTTCGATAAATCCGCCAATTTGTATGGGAGGTTTGATGGCCTCTACTTTCATTCTCAGAAATTAGTTCACAAAAAGTTTGACGTGTGCCAAATTTGTCAGAATTCAGTACTACTGCTAGAAAAATATGATCCTAGGATTATGTGGGTCAAATACACGAATATTTATGTGGACGAGTATACTGCAGAGGTTTTTGCTTTGCAAAAAAGCTGTAAAAGGAACTATAGACATAAAGATTTCTATCTTCGTCAATCCCTATTAAAATTATAAATTAAATAAAAATTATAAATTATATCCTGGGATAGGCGAGATATGTTGTTAAAAGTTTTATGCAAAAAAAAAAAAAAAAATACAAATTTTATATTCCAGATTGGCAGACTGAAACAACGTCGTTCTTAAGTCCTCCCCTTCATTAAAGGATTTTCCATTCAATAACATTTATAGACTGCGGAATAAATGAAAATCCAAAGATGCTGAACTATCTTACTTTTTTCTGAGTTTGAAAAGCCGTGTGAGGCCTACTGTTGTCGCTGTGGAAAATCATCCGTTTTCGATTTAACAATTCAGGTCTTTTCTTTCAAAGCTTCATCAATCTTGATTCATTGTTAACAACAGACCTCAGAATGTATGATTTCGTTTCTTGTTAGTAGTTCAAAATATACCATTCCTTTAAAATTTCACAGCATTGGCAATGTGTTTCAAAAAAGGTTTATTTTGGCTATAGTTAAGCAATATATTGTACCTATAAGTGTTGTTGTAAGTTAAGCAATACATTGCCGGCCCCAAATATCGGGCTTTATGACAGGTCCAAGTCAGATGGTATTCAATGATAGACACTTTTAGCTTCTCTCCAACTTCTTGAAAAGAAACGAATCGGATCGATTCGATAACGTCTTTGATTTCTCATCAACCTCATTTGGCTGACCGCTCCTGTGGTCATCTATGTTTGTGAAATTTCCGGAACGGAATTTCGTGAACCACTTTTGGGATGTGTGTTTTGTTAAGACTTCCAAATCATACACGTAGCAAATACCACAGCTTACTTCGGAGTCTTTGTCATTTCTACAATAAAAGAGTAAAATACAACGAAAATGCTTATTTTGTGCCTCCGTATCATAGAGAAGGATAATATAGGGAATCACACTCGCTATGGACTCTAAAAGATAAAGATGTTCGACTAATAGCCTCAAGCAGATTTTTTTTGTTTGATAGAGTTTGATGTCATTTTGGTTCAAGCCCACTTATTACCTATGTGAAAACAATGGCAGTGATCTATACCTATACAATGAATGATATCACTACCTGCTTTCAGGCGTAATATAAACCGTTTCATCAAACACTGGATACATTTAGTTTGATTAAGCCTAGGCAGAGCATCTGACATGAGCGGGTTAGATTTTCTATGTTATTCTTTTCAAGACACCATAGTTGCAATGCTATTTAAGAGCAAAGGGACCCCTGAAAACCACTGTGTGCTTTCAGGCCTAAAATAATTCTCTTCTATGGACATAACACAAATTGAGGATTGAAATAACACTGTGTAACCTTATAACATATAGTTTAATACTACTATAGCACTTAAACAATATTAACTACTTCCTTGCCAACCCAATAATTACAAAATTAGTATTTATTTATGTTCTTTTTTTTTTTTTTGTTCTTCTTTATCTTTTCAGTATACAGGAGTTAATTTAAATCATATGCTTTGCGCCGCTGAAAGTGATCCATTTCAGGGCCAGCATTATCGCGTTGCCGCTGTGATACATGAGTCAATTCTATGCCCCATTTTGAATAAACTGACCGTATATATGTTTAGTACGCCTCAAAGTATACAATACTCGACGAAACGAAAAACCAAACAAACATTGATCAAAACGACAACGGCTGCAAAAGTATTTGCACCACTACAGGACAAACAATACGAAAAGTTAACATTATCCACAACATCAGCAACAACATCCTCATTAACATCATCACGGACGACAGCATTAATGTTACAACAACAAGAACAGCAACAACATAAACCGCCCAATATATGTAATAAAGTGTATTTACATGGAGATGCGCCATCTAGTAGTAGTAGTAGTAGTGGTAGTAGTAGTACGTCTCAACTGAAACATCGTAATATAATACCAGGTAGTGTTACTAATAGTTCTACAATTAGAGGTTACCATCAGAAAACACATCCATTGCAACAACAACAACAACAACAACACCATGAACATCATCTACTGCAAGATGAGGCTGTGTATCAGGCTGACTACATACTGGAACGAGAAGATGATTTGGAAGTGGTAAAAGAAGCAAAACTACCACCAACGACTATAACTGCAGAATATAGAATGCCAACAACAAAAATTGATTAGTATTTAATTAAAAAGATAATAATTTTTACAAAAAAATTATAATGAAATCCTCCTTTAAATGTTACACAACAATACGACACCATCAAACACTTGATAAAAAACATACACAGTCGAAGGAAGTAGGGAAAAGGACAATAAAGTTATGGTAAGGACATTTGACGTAGATTTAGCATGTGTCAGAAGAGGAACTAGTTTTATTTCGGTTTCCCATTTAAGACCTTTGTTTGAATTTTCAGTACATTAATCTATGTGATTTGAGTGTCTTATGTTGTAGTCTACGGCTTATTGCCCTCTATTAGCTATGATGAATTCCGCTGTTTCGACGTTTTTACTAAATTTGTATGTTTAGACAGATCACAAAACATATTTGGGCACGGTAAACGCCGGCGTTTTTTATGCCTAATAAAATTCATTTCTTTCTTCAATTATGATTTACTTCCTATTTCGTTTTCTCAATACGAGATAATAGTAAAAGAAAACTTCAGTATTGTTGTCTGTCATAAATCAAAAAGCTTTATCCATTCTTCAGTTTTCTATTATTATAATATCATTATTATTAATCTATTGTCTCTATGTTGAAGTATTAATATATAATTAATATACATATATAATTATATATATAAAGAATATTAACAACTACTTCACTTGTCATAATAATTTATTCGGATTGCCAGTGAATTTTATAATTTTCATCCATTTAAATTACTTACTTTTGCCGGTATCCATTCACTCAATGTAAATATTTTTCTTGAGTATCCACTTGAGTATCAGCTTTAGAATAATTAGAGAGATGCCATAAAATGGATGTGTAGTGAACAAATTAAAATGTAAAAATCCGAAACTATCAGTGTAATAAATTATATACATATATATATTTGTTATTATGACCATAACTACAAATATAAATACTAGCGATTGCCTGCACATTTTATTACGTCCACAACTTAGATGTTACACACTTTTATTAACTTTAAACGGAATTTCAATTGGTCATATTTGCCTATATCTCTGAACAAAGAGAAAAGATGTGATGTTCATTAAAATACAGTTTATTGCAATTTTAAATTTATCTCTGGTTGTTCTATCACCTTTTTCGATACAAATTTGATGTATAAGCGTCAAATTTGTCCAAAAAAATTCTAGAACACTAGTAGCGTTTCGGAAAAAATGTCTCCAATATTTGCGTCAAAACAAGTTTTCCGCCTACGCATTCCGTTTGAAGGCTAATAGGCAGTTCAAACATAATTTTTCGTTTTCTTCGCGTCCTTTTATACAAAGTATCTGCGAGGTGTGCTGTTCACATATACTTTTTATGTCACAAATGTCCCTGTAATAGCACTTTGAAACGAAATTCATTTTGATGACACGAAAATTTCAGCTTCCGAAAGTGACAACTATGTATTCTTTACGGGAACTGAAAATTTCGTAGTCAAACCAAAAGTATTTTTTTAATGACATCTATTTGGTTACCCTCTCACCCATAGGGATACGAGAACAAGTGCAACCCAATGAAGATATGTTCGACCCCATGTATCACAGCTACTTATTATTACTTAAGGTTTATGAGGTATAATAATCCGGTTGGTGGGCACGATAACTCGATCCTAGGGAAAAATTTCCAATGATTAGATTCTCAAGCCGCAGTTTGGGTTAAAAATTGTCAAAAGCCCTTACTGGTACCCTTCTCTCTATTAATTTGGAATACGTACACAAGATTTACGTAAAATTTGGCAGGGTGAAATATCTAATGCCGGATTTGACAAAAATCTCATATTTGATTCAATATCTGTGCCGCTTTTCATTCCCTTTTGCATCGTTATTTGCAAAAAAAGACCAATGTAAAAAAAGCGATCTGCAGATCTGGAGGCCTAGAGGCTGGTATTGACTTGAAACAAATTATTTTTTTCCATAAAAATATTTGCAAATTCAGCAATCCGTTTATGAAATGAAAAGAAATTTTTGCTAGCCACGAGGAATACATACATGTTTATGAAGCTAATTTTTGCCGTTTGAAATTTTCGGCTACTTTTACGCAACTCTTCACAAAGACGGATTTAATGTTCTTTTATCTCCCTCCTTTGAGATCTTTTTCACGTCTGTTTTGTCTCTACAAAAACTTTCCGTGTAGAGATGAGATGAAAATTGATGAAAATTTAATTTGAATTACATATTAGTCTTCAAACGGAAATCGCAAATAGAAAATTTGACTTTTGGGAAATTTTTAGAAAATTTCCTTTCCCTGAAATGCAATTAACGTCCTTATTTGGTATAAGGACATTTGGTGCAACACATATCAAATTTGATTGAACAAAAACAATAAAAAAATTAGAGGTAATTTCACAATTGCTACTAAATGAAACTTAACTAAAATGTCAATCTATATGAAGTTTTGATCTATGCATTGGTTTCCCTTACAAGAATCCGATGATCTTGATCTTCTATTATTTCTGTTACGCCCAAGTGTATCTATTTGCATTACTTGGTTATCTTAACAATTTCCTACTATGACGCCGGTCCTTTTCTCAATTTCTACGCCGACTATATTAAAATTCTACTTAACAATTTTGGTTGTAATCATAATAAAATCGATAACGATTCTACTGTAATATAATTAATTATATTTTTCATTTTTCAACGATCTCATTCAAATAATCAATCAATCAATGAAGAAAACCCCAAAATATGCTGTTAACTATTTAAAATATGCTTAATTTGAATCTCTTTTTATATATATTCTATATAGAAAGCAAAAAACCAAATGTGATTACTATAAATATATATATATATTTATTTATATAAATTTATTTATTTATTTATATAAATTTCATGAAAACCAACAATAACAACCACAATAATAATGAAAATATTATAACCAAAGACAAAACCAAAGGTGAACAGAA
>JAHXMU010025568.1:420742-500444 GCA_019455685.1 Philornis downsi | reverse complement strand
TATATATGTGTATATTTGTAGTTGACATAGTCTATAGGTATAGTTTTATATATGAAATTCGACGACAAAAATATAAATCAGACAACAAACAGACATAGCATCGTTAAATGAAATATCAATCGTATCTGGTGACGACTCTATTAGTGCAAATTGGTTTAGTTAAGTTAATTTCATAAGTTATGTTGGCAACCCTATGTATTTGAAAAATATTGACCAACGGTTTCTATTGAAGCTAAACTAAAAAAAGTAAAAAGACACATAATAATTTGTTTCATTTTTATGTTAAATAAATAATGGAAAAAATACATTAAATAAAGAAAAATATCTATAAAATAAGCATGTACAGTATAATATGTACATGATGGCATGTTTTACTGTGCGGCAGTGGATAGTGGTGAGTATTCGTTTGTGAGTAATTCGATTACAGAGATTACCTATATTTGTGTATATTCCCACGGAATATATAGATATTAGCAGAGGAATGAAATACCATAGTAGTATTTATCTTGAGATTATAATTTCTGGTGGACTTCGGGCCCAATTTGAGCATGGTTTACGATATAAGAGGACTAAAATGAATGGTATAACTTGTTCCTTTATTTTGTGTGACCAGCGAATGTGATGCTAAAAGTAAAACTGCATATATAAACTAAATTCTGGTAGCATGCTGATCTTTCATAGTGAAATTCTATAACGTGAAATTCTAAGCTATTTTAAAAACATGTGTCCTCTGAATTTCAATATAGAAAAATCAAACAAAATCAACTTGATAGGGAAACTATATTTCAAGGAATTTCTTCCTGTTGAATGGAATATAGCATATAGTTTAAAAACAAACAATTACATCATATGGGACTGAAATTATCATATTTTTATATTTAATAAATATTATTGAAGAATCAATTATTTAAGCATTGTTTTTTTGGTACTGTAACTTTTCAATAAACGGATTGAAATTAACTATTTCAACGCACAGCTGTGAAAATATATGGAATCTATTAAAACTAAAATATCTGTCCTACTGAACGGTTGAGATTTCCTTCGTGATTCCAGAACCTTTTTACTGGTATATCGTATTCATGAACAAAGCATTAAGGGGATAGATTGGTCTGCCAGTGGATAACTTAGCTAAACATTGTTCTTAATATTTGCCAACTTTCTCAGGGAGTTAAATCTGACACCAAATCTGTTAGTGTGTCTTTCCTTTTAATATCACAATTCCATTACAAAAAATATGAAATCTAATAAGATAACATTATGTGTCAAACGAAAAAGTACAACTCCTATAAGAGGGAAATTATATGGAAATGTTTTATGAAATATAGCACGGTTTTAAGCAACCCTGCAGAAATATCCCAAAACAAAACTCGCTTACTCCTATGTGAATATAGCAGTTGACAGCTGTTTGCATGAAAACCTTCCTTCTTTCCCTCTTCAATCAAATGGGAAATTTTCATAACGAAGAGGAATGAAAAAAAAATCTGATTAGCAGAATTTTTGTCATTTCTTGAATGAATTCGAACGCAACAAATTCACGGCGCTTGTAGATAATGAATAAAAAGTTTAATTTTGAAAAAAAGAAAGCAAAAATGTTGAGAAAATAGAGGAAAATGTTGTAAAATTGGCAAATTAAAGTGTAGTGAAATAAATAAACCAGACTAAGAAGAGTAGCGTTACTGTGAGCAAGTGGACGACCAAAGAAAACAAAATGACGTAAAAACGTGCAAATTTTTCACAGTGAACCGACAAGAAATGTTTGTGGCAAAAAGTACAAATAGTGAAGGAAAGCGTAATAAATTAAAGAATATCACAAAAGATTGAAAAGTAAAATTTGTATATAGAGAGGAAATATTTGTGCAAGCGTGGCATTTAATATTTTTTATTACCCCACACGCAGAAAAAACCGTAAATTTCGTCAGCCAGAAGAAAAACAAAACAAAAAATAAAAAAAGGAAAGAGAAATGATAAATGGAGTGCAATAAAGTCACTTAGTTCAAACGCCACGAGCTTAGCGGTCAAAAGTCATTCACTGTATGCCACATATATTGAAAACAAACTAGTGATAATTGCAAATTATTATCGCGCATTGCGCGCGCCGCCATTATTTGTGTGATAACGAATAGAATTGCAAATAAAAACGCATCTAATTAACGTTGTTTTCTAGCGGAATACTGCGATGCGAACAGTGCAATGCCATTGGTTGTCATCGCAACCGACAGCCACATTAAAAAGACTGAGGAAATGACATCCAAAAAAGTGCTAGACCAATACTCAAAATTCTATGTAAATATGAGCCAGAAGGAAAACAAAAAGCCGTACGTATATAAGTGTCAAAACACACCAACATGCAGCTAAATAACAAACACATCAACATTGCGTAGTAGCAAGAGAAAAAGCACTGCTAAATCCGCCACCCCCACAACAAAATAGAAGAAAAAAGTGCTAAAACCAAAACAATAACAACCCGGTCAAAAGATCCCTTGCTGGCTTACTAATCATCCTTAAAATTACTTAGTAATCAACAGGGTGGTTCAGTGAGAAAAATGTGCAAAATTATCTAAAATTGTGTCATAAAAAAAAACAGACAACGTAAACCGATAGATATTCAAAAATATCATAGAGTTCTTAGATATTATTAGCAAACACAGTGTCAACAAGTGTTAAGAAATCAGAAAACGAAAAGAGTAATCACGAAAATATTAAGCAAAAAATTGCATTATTTCGTTTCGGTCGTGGTGGTGGTAGTCGTCGTCGTCGTCGCCGGGCTTGACCGTTGCCTACAGTATACAAATCTCTGCCATTTGTTTCGGCTAAGCAAACGTTGGAAAATACCTACTAAGAATTTTGTTATTTTATTTTTGATTGTGTGTAAGAATTTCATTTCGCTTCATTGTGCATTTCTAAAATTTTTGATACGCCTGCGTTTCTATTGTACGGGGACGCCGTGATCGAAGCCGTAGTCGCTATCGTTGTTCTTTTAGTCCGCTTGACGTTTACCTCCTACTTGCCGTTATGTCCATATTAGAACATTGTGCCGGTGGCAACACATCAATTAAAAGTGCGGTCCCCCAATCTGCTTCCAACGCTGCCTACTCCGCATCGTCCTCATCGTCGTCCGCCTCCTCAACGGGTTCGAGCAATTCATCGGCAGTTGTTCAAGCTCAAAAGTCAAAGAAAGCGTCGCCATCTGGTCTCCCGGGAGCTGTTTCGCATATATACTACAAACATGGCCTTTTCCTGTCAAGTTATCCCACGTGTGCCACCAGCATAGCTATTGTGGCGATATTATTTTCATGGTAAGATATGGAGGTTTATATTTTCATGTAAATATCATGCACATATAAGTTGTAGTAAAAATAAATTTATTATTTTTCCAATAGAGAGCCTCTGTGATCTACATCTTGCGCTTTATAAGTGTAATTGCTAGATGGAGTTATAAAAACAAAATTTCGTACTAAAAAAAAAAAATACTCAGGCAGTTTTGTGATTGCTTAACTCCGTATTGTTAGAGAGGGCAACTGCAAAGGGAAAATAAGCCAAGTTATACGGTTTTTGTTTAATAAAGCCAAGGAATTAAAAAAAATATCAACAAAATAATGGATATCGTTGGTTCGAATCGTCACGTAAACGAAGTTTCGGTTGCCCAGAACTAAATATTGCACAAGAAACCTTTTGGAACACATTCAGTACGGCTAAATACAAAAGAAGCTCCATGTATGGGCGCATGAATTAACGCGAAAAAACCTCAAGGATTGAATTTCCACATTTAAGTCGCTGCTATCAATCCATTTCTGAAGCGGGGTGTCTGGTGATGAATAGAGAGTCACAGCAACGTCAAGCGAAAACGGTAGCGTAAAGCGTGTTAGCTGTCGCAAATGGTGGTCCAGCTGGGACCTATGGTTAGAAAAGTCTTGCCGTATATTTGGTGGGATTGGCAGGGTATAAACAATTATGAGTTGCTCATATTTGCCCAAACTCTTCATTTGGGTCTGCACTGATAACAAGTAAACGCCCAGAAGTGCCCATCCTTTGCCTATAAGGAGAATTATTGTGTTCCATTAGGATAACGCCAGGACAACGTGAGCTTCTATTTGATATTCCTACGCATCCAACATAGTCCGGAAATGGCATTAAGCATTTATCAACGAAAAATCTGACCGAAGAGAAGCTAGTGGAAATCGCATGTCCAAGTTTTTCGCCAATAGGGCAGAGGCAGTTTATAAATTTGTTAAAAGTATTGAAATACTTAAGCTACTGGAAGGTGACTACTATTTACAGCATTAACTTCTTTCATTTTTGAATTTTCATAATATGCAGAATATTGATCTTACTTTTAAAGAGTCCATATAGTAGAAGTTTCCTGCTAAGTGAAATATAATTTTCGTTTAAAAGTGTCTCATTTCTTTGACGAGACTTTCCCTAACAAAACAGTGATTCTTTTGTGTACTTTAAAAGCCTTTGTATATTAGTCTATTATTATGCCAGCTACATTTTAGACAGTGTGACAAATATATTTGTGTACAACTTTGCAGCTAATGAAAATAAACTGCAATGGCAATCAGTAGATCTTTCAACATTATTTATCATACCCAGTAAATGCACAAAAGCGATTTCGTATAATTACATTGGATGGGAAAGCTCTCCCCTATCCCAAGCAGGATATATAGTGAGAAATTGTATTTGTCTTATATATTGAGCGGATATGTAATAAAATTAACCTGCCTATTTATTAAAAGCGGTATTAATTTTCTCAGCAAAAGCCGAAAATAACTCAGTCATCAAAATCCATATTGTTACCTTAAAGTATGCCCTTTTGATTATAGCTTTCAAGTCCTTTGGTAAATTTTATTTTGTAGACTTATTTGTCCCAAAACCGATTTTGAAAGTGGTAATTTAAAACTTGGATTCACCCAAAATTCAACGGGGCTATGACATTCATCGAATTTTTACACAAAAACTCTGTTACAACGACGGCATGAATTCTCCTTTAATAAATCTGACAATTTTCTCAAACTGATGTTCAGAATAGTCATTAAACTGCAGTTCACTTTCAAAAATAGAACCTGATCAATGTCAGGCTCTCTCATACTTCTCATAAACAGAATGATAGGGGACCTGTCTTTTGTATTTGAAAACAAAATTTCACATTGAAAAGCATTATGCAAGAAAATATTTACATGTTTTTATATTGAAAAATATTCTAACGTTTTCCATGCAGAAATTTGTGTTGTGTTGTTTTGAAGTAGACTCTTAATATAGAAAAAGAGGAATTTTCTCCTACAAATGCATTCTGGTGCCTTGCAAGAGAATTTTACCACTGAAGTCTCTTTGAATACATTTTTTTTTGCAAAGAAAACATGAAACGTTTCATTCATATTCCAGTCACACGAGCTGACTTACGTATGCCTTCTCCCAACGCCTTTTGTGTTGCTGCGAAAAATACTCTGATTTAATAAAATAAAAGACGTTCTGCGATCAAGCAACATATAGTATATATTACAAAGGCATGCCTTTTTTCATGTACATGTTTTCTGGTACAACAGCCAATTTTAGAAGATTTTTACACAGATCGTCTTGGAGTGAAATCTATCAGTTATATAAAATAAAATTTAATTTTCGATACAATAAAAAATAAATGAAATACGTTGATTAAAAAAAAGTTGTTTAAATTTCTTATTGTATTGCAATTGGTGCGCCAAACTGTAGAAAAATTCAAATTTACAGAAACGTATAAAGAAAAGCGTTTTTGAAAATATTTCCCATGTACAAAAGTCTGTCGGAAGGAAAAGTCTTTTGAAACAAAAGTCTCCATGCAGAAGTTTTTTTATACAGAATATTATCTAAAATGGCAACTATCATGTAGAAAGGTGTTGTGATTTATCCAACAGCTCCAATGTTTTAATTAATGTTCCGCTTATTTTAGTAAATATTTATTCTAAATAAGATTGGAGTTTTTCTTTCACAGTTTAAGTTATTTTTTTACATCAAATTTGAATAAATTTGGTATAGTTTTGTATTTGTTTGTCCGATCATTTCCAAAATAACGTTTGGAAGATTTTTGACTGCTGCTTTTTGTTCCAACATGATGTTGGACACTTATTAATGTATACCTTCGTAAAACGTGCGTCTCAAGAAACTAATATAGAAAACACTGGTTATAAGATCACTTCCAACGCAATTCCATTCAAAAGTTTTGAAAGGAATGGTCTTAAGGTCATGTTAAAATAAAACATTCAAATATATATGTTGCAGGGGATGGTCGGATAAGGACCGTCAGCATTAACCATTTTTTTTATTTTTGGCTTGTAATTTAAAGCTTTCCGGCCAATTATAAGTAAATTACAATACGCAACAATTCAGCTATTAGATTTAATCTGTTTAATATTATAATCTAAAAAAACAATAAAAATTAAATATAAAACATAAATATATACTATGATTTTAAAGAAAGTACGATTACTAAAGACAAAAAATGTATGAAAATAGACTAATTCAAAAGTTAGAAGTTAATCGGTATATAATCTAGAAATATAAGATAATCGGTATATAATAAAGGCTGCTCGCAATTTAATTGAAAACAAAATTTTACAGTAAAGTCTGAAAGTGTTGTAGAATGTGCCTTTTATAGGAATCAGCACATAATTTAAAACTTTTTAAATGGCTTGGTAGTAAATTGTAAATTCGAGCTACTCTTACTACAAAAGCACGACCCATGAGTGTGGTTATTTTAGGAATAAGATGCTGCTTATTACGAGTGGAATGTGAAAAATTAAACGAATTAAAGAGAAATTAAGGACTAAAGAGTCGAACAACTTTATAGAATAACAACGAAGACCTTTAATCAATATCATTTTTAAAACTACAGCCCAAGAAACGCTTAACATACAGTGTTATATGAACACGACGCCTCAGCGAATACAAATATCTCATAACTCTATTAAACGCCATCTATATAACCCTAAACAATATAGAATACTAGGCATGATATAGGCATGAACCAATTTCTCCTTAATCGATCTGGACAACACCAAATCAGTGTCATAAAAACTTCGCAGTGAAAAATTTAAACGCCGGACTACATTATCCACATGATAGTTAAAGCTTAGTTTGTTATCTAAAACTTTTTGAAAAAAGAAAGGAAAAAAAAGACCATATTATTTGACCAACATCATAAATTAATAAAAAAGACAAAAAAGTGCAGTCTGAGAGCTGTAGAAATACAATTTTTTACATAAAAAAGTGACGCCTAAAGGCATGGTATTTAAAGTATGGTAATTGGTATGTGGAGAACGAATTAACCCGTTTAATTTAGAAGAAGTATAAATCTCGCAATTTCTAGATATTGACAATTTAAATGTACATAAATAAAGTTAAGTAACTCTTAAAGTTAAATAGGAGTTAAAAGCAACACCATTAAACTGAATTAAACATCAGAAGATCAGGAGAAGTTGAATGTTGCTTCAGATCTTTTCATCATCATGTATTATTCGTTCCAGTAATAGTATTAAATGTGGAAATTTACGATTTTTTATTTTCGTGACGCAAGGCCATATGTCAAAAGAAAAATCATATGTTAAAGCACTAACTAATTACCTTACAATTCTTCTCAATAGCTTCATTTAGTTTCCTTTGGGAGCAAAATATTCTTTCCACTCTGTTTAGATGAGTTTCGAATTCTTCTTTTCCACCTCCTCCGACGTTATGCGAGTAGTTTGTATTCACTTTTTCGTATTTGAACTGTACACACAGGGTCATTGTTGCTACTTAAGAAATTCAATTAATTTACGTCAATTAAATAAACAATAGCAGACAGACGATTCGTAGTTTATTGGCCGTCCATCCCCCTTTAAATAAAACTCTGCATTCATGGGTCGCATATTAAATTTGATTAATATAAAAATGGAACCTTTAGTATTTGCTAAATGTTGTGAGAGAAAGTGATTAATTATAACTTATAGACAATTTATAATATTATTTTGGCAAATACTACAAAAACTACTGAAAACGTTTTGAAAGAAAGATATTTATTGAAACAAATGTATTTCACGATGTTATTACGGCAAATATTTAAAAAATTGCTAATAAATAAGATCCTTCCCCTCCTTCAGCTCTCTTTTTGGTGTAAAACAATAGGGAATAATGTGACCGTTGTACGTAATAATAGTTTATAATGTTAAGTAAATTGATTTGAATATTTCAAATAAAAAACAAAAAATAACCTATTGCTTCGAATCGATTGTATTTTTAAAATGAATATGTATTATATTTATAGGTTAGCTCCGTATATGCACTTACATTATGGAGAATTGATAACAAGTTGCGAATATTTTTTTGCTCTATAAATCGTTTCCCTATATAATAGCATACAATACGTACGTTACACTGGTCATTAATTGCTGAGAAAGCAAAGCTAGTTCTCCTTTGACGCAGGCATATATGAAATCGTTGGAGATTACAAATCTTAGCGTTTGTGTCAGGAATTTTCTGGTAGACTTGAAAAGAGGTATGTGAGAAAGCTGAATATTTTCTGCAGCTAAAATTATCTAATTATCAAAAAAAAAAAAAAATGGAAATTTTCATAACAAATTCACTTGAATGTTACAATTTTTATTTGTGGCTAAAAAGACTTTGATTTCGGTTTTGTCACGTCCGAAACGTATCTTATTAAGTATTTCCCTTCGATAGAAATTATTAAACAAATTTGCCCTAAATGTAGCTTTTTTACTATTTATATCATTTGTATGTCATTGGAAGTGATTACTATTTTCATTGTAGAATAATTTGAATTTCATGTTTAAGTCAAAAGCTTCAATAGTATGCCTTCCCAGCAAAAGCAGAGCTGACTCAGAATAACAAATGGGAAAATATTGTTTTGAACTTCTTGAAAATTCGAAGAGTTACTAATGATTTTAATATACACATATATAAGGATAATAACCACTTCGGAGGAAGTAATACGCAAATGACATTAAAATTCACTTTCTCGTTAGTAACCAGAAATCAGTTTAAAACCTTTCAAGAGATTAATTATATTATGCTAGGAAATAATAAAATTGTTGGAAGAATCGACGAAGGACGAATAATTGCAGTCCGATTGATGGAGTATATCAATGCATTGTTTCTCCTAAAGCCCCATAAATATTATTGCACTTAACCAAAGTGAAAGAAATATGCTTGTTGTCCGAATTGTTATTTCGTTTGTGACAACTAGACATACTCATCTGAAACCCCATAATATATACTAGTATATTTTCCTGATCGTGTAGTATATGATCCTGACCACTTGGTCCAAAACACTGGTGTTTTTCATAAATGTCTCATATTCATAGGAAGATTAAATTCGAAACTGTTCAAATCTGTGCGAGGTAAATAAACTTGTCCAGTCAAGGGCTGTATCCACCTCTTGAAAATTGTCGTTTTTAAGAGTTTTTTTTTTCTTTAAATTTTGTTATTTACTTGTTAATTAAAAACAATATAAGGTATAAATATCGGAAGGAATTGAATCAATTCATATACATACCTAGTCCTGCCATATGTTCTGTTACACAATTTCCAGCGCTTATCGTTCAAAACTTCTTGCGGGAATAGAACCGTTAACTTTTTTTTCAGAACACATGCACTGATTAGTGAAGAATACTAGTCAGTTTGATTTCAGTTTGCAATCTATTAACATGGAGTGGGGCGTTAAAGAGAATCGAGTCGGCGTAATAGCGTTGCATAAGTGCGGAAAGAGTGCTGGCCAAATTTTCGAGTTGCTAAAACCACTCGGAATATCAAGAATATTCGTTTATCGTGCTATTGCTCGCTTCGGCGAATTGTCTGGAGTAGAAGACAGGCCAAAAAGTGGTCGCCCGCACGTTGTCCGTACGAGTGCGGTAGTAAAGGCAGTGCGTGAAAGGATTCGGAGAAATCCCCTTAGAAAGCAGAAAATCATGTCCAAGGGATTGGATATATCAACCAGATCCATGTCTAGGCTGATTCGGGATGATCTGCATATGAAAGCCTATCGTCGGTCCACGGGGCATCTTCTAACTCCTCAGCTAAAAAAAATTTGGCTGGAAAGATGCAAGCGACTTTTGCAGTAGCACGCGGACAATGGCCATGAAAACATTCTGTTTACGGATGAGAAAATTTTTACCGTTGAATAAGTTTTCAATAAACAAAATGACAAGAGTTATGCCACTTCATCTAAGGAAGCGAAAAAAGTTGTTTCATCTGGGGGTGGGTGGGCAAACGTTCTCTGTACTACGGACCACATAGGGTGAAGTAGAGAAAATTTTGCCAAAGAAGATCTAATCTTTGCTTAGAAATGATGGGTATTTTCAGTGTTTTCTCTTATTGGAGCCATTTATTCACTAACTAAAAGGTACATATGGTTCATGAAGTCTTTAAGGAACAGACCTAACTGAAAAAAAGTGATTAAAAAACCCATTTTCATTGGAAAAGCGGCATAAATCAATAAATATTGTATGCCGAAAAGGTGTTTCAGAAACGCCCACTTATCTACACTATGAATGTTTTATACCAATGCAGTTGGAAAATAACTTGACCATACATGCAATGAACCCAGTTTTGGAATAAAGAGTAACATAGAGTGGAAATTAATAGATAAAGGAAAGAACCAGATCCAAAAATTTTTAAAAGATCCAAGAGACCAAAATCTTACAGGTAAAACGATATATTATGTATGAAAGAAGGTGTTTTTCGAGACGTCTTATCTGCCGATGAGCCAAAACACACTTATGGGTCCTGCTTTTGTAGTAAGAGTAGCTTGCATTTATAATTTACTACCAAGCCATTTAAAAAGTTTTCTTACAAAAGGCACATTCTACAACACTTTCATACTTTACTGTAAAATTTTGTTTTCAATTAAACTGTGAGTAGCCTTTATTACATACCGATTATCTTATATTTCCAGATTATATACCGATTAACTTCAAACTTTTGAATTATTCTTTTCTTCATACTTTTTTTTGTCTTTAATGATCATAATTTCATATTATATTTTTATAAATTTTATATTTATAATATTTTATAATTTATTTTATTATTTATAATTGGCCGGAAGGCTTTAAATTACAAGCCAGAAATAAATAAATAAATAAAAAATAAATATATTGCCCACTATGCTATAATGTGTCCCGCAAATATCACTATTGGAACAAATTGACCCAATAGGAATGAACTTCCACATACAATGTTTCAGCATTTCAAAGACTATTCTACTTCGAATTTTTTTTTATTATATTTTTGCCAATTATTCGTTAATTAAAAACAATACAGGGTAGTATTTGATAAATGATAAAGGAACCATTCCAATTTATATACATTTACAAGACACCATCATAGTTGCTAGAGTGGTTATTAAATAATGTCAAAAAATACGATTTTCCACTGGAAAAAGAAGATAAGGTGGTGTATTATATCTTGAAAAAGTCGGTTGGAAATCCTCCATATTTCTGCCAGGCCGAAACGAAATTATTTTCAATTCTGTGACCATCCACTTGTTTCAACTTTTTGCATTCCAATACGATCCAA
Organism: Philornis downsi; assembly: GCA_019455685.1. Classification (NCBI taxonomy): domain Eukaryota; kingdom Metazoa; phylum Arthropoda; class Insecta; order Diptera; family Muscidae; genus Philornis; species Philornis downsi. Next base: position 488,906 of record JAHXMU010025568.1, on the reverse strand, counting down.
TACAGAACAAAATCAAAAATACCATTAAAAATACCTATCAATAGACTCGTTTGTTGCAAAATGTTTGTAAATCAGCAACAAAACAAAAAAAGAACAACATATTCAAACTTACATAAAATGAATGACTCAATTCATTCATTAAAACTACTATTTTTGTGTGAACAAGTGTGGGCAAATGACGAAATAATATATAATGTAAACATTGATTTTTTAAAACTTTGATGGTTGATGAAAACTTTCAAACGTTTTATATTCCCAATGCTTTCGTTCAAAGACGATTTGTTCGAATACCATTTTGATCGTTTTATGGAAAAAGGATGTAAAAACTGTTTCTTTCCGAGTTTTTTAAATCAAAAGTTGAGCAAAGATAAACAGTTTGGCTAAACTAAAATCATTTTTGACAAATCTTATTTGTCTTCTTATCCCGTCAAACAAAATTCACATCGAACACATAAATAAATATTTTTTCTTTTTTTGCCGTAATAAAGACTTTTTTATTCAGTTTTTTTTATAGTCCGGATTTTGTTTCGATAGCTGCGATAAAATAAAGCGGAGAGTTTCTGCAAAATATTTTTTTTGGGAAAACTTTGGAATTGAAATAAATTGTGAAACAAACGAAACAGATTTCGATTACATAAAAGTGGATTATGTTGAGAACATTCTCAAAATACTGTGTTAAAACGACGAAAATCGAACTGCTGGTTTTCTCCCAACCTGAATAGATCAGTGAAAAATCAATAAAATCGCCGCTTATATCTTTAAATATCACTAACAAATCGTATAAATTCAAGTGCCAGACCAACCCTTAACTCATTTCTAAGCTTGTTCTTGTTCAAACGAACTCGATTATAACTACTATCAACAGAAATCAAACTTCGACACGAGTTCAGCTAACTCTGGAAAGATGCGGTTATCTGTTGAAGTCCATAAACGTTGGCATGAAGGGAAACTAAGATTGTAATGTATCATATTCAATTCAAAATTCTGACAAAAATCGTTTGCAATAACACTTATTATGTATGAATTCGATGTTTTTGCTTAAATACAAACATTTCTAGATATACTTAGGTCACTCTAATCGTTTAGCATTATTGAATAAGGTAAATAAAGGGCTGGAGTTTTTATTGCCGAAACCGCTTGCAGATGCGATGACCATAATGCTAGAGAACATGAGAAATATCGGTTTTCAATAATCTGAGGGCTGGAGTTTATACATCACAAATGATAACCCAGCAACATCTAAACCAGTTGTATTTGATTGGTTTATTAGAAATAATCGACAATAAATATATACAAATAGGAAATGTTCCATTGTCTTACTTTTAATAGTCCCAAAAAAAAAAAATGTTGTGGTTTTAAAACGTCATAAATTTGGACGAGTAGTTAAAATATTTGTATGAAAAGGACACTTTACTTATAGCAATGTGTATTTTTCTTGAGGAACACATTTTATTAATCTTAACACATGATTCGATTAGTTATGAAATTAAATTTGTGTAAAAGGTTAGAATGTATCAATTGTATTGTATTGCTAACTAACAATAATAAAATTGTTAATTAGCGGAGGTAGCCAGAGCATCGAAGGCCTTAGGCTACAGAAAGAAAAGATATTGTGTGAAGTTGATATTGTATTACATACTGAATGTATCAATTTTCCATTCACGTATATTTAATACAGCAGACCCAGGTACAAGAGGTTTTAACGACATCCGATTATTTAATTAGATATTCTGCAGCAATTAGATTTTAATGCTGCACTAATACTGTACTAGAATCACTTTTAAATTTTTAAATATATATGCTTTTGTATAAAAATTAAATTCGGTCGATATACTATTTTTTACATAAACTTTTAAATGTTTCAAGTTTTCGTGCAAACATTTTCCCAAGCTATCTCAGCTTGCAAACTGAAGCGTGTGGATATCTGGATGCTTTTCTAGGACATTTGAGATTCTGTTTTAGTTTAAGCTGCATGCTTCTGTAGTAATTTTTAATAGAAATTACCAATTATTATTAAGCTTTCTTTGTGCTGAAATAAGTTGCAATAATATTATGGTTAACAAAAAAGACAAAAATTTTCTAAAAAATGTATAAATTCAAAAAGAAATTAAAGCTAAATCCAAATCCGTTTGAAAAAAAGATAAATTTTGGCGGCGGAAAACCCTGAATTCGCTGCGCTGCTGACGATCAATGGTAGCCAATTTCTTTTGGACCAAAATTTATCATTCAATTCAATGGACGTGATTCCAGGTGAAATATTCTCATATAAACTGCGGCATTAATTAGAAGGAATTATGTTAAGAGTTTTGAAACTACGTACTCGTATGTGTATGTCGTATGACTAAACGAAAACATATGCAAAAAATTATCTTTTTCCATCTACAACCACGCCTACACCCCATAAAATATGAAAATAAAAAACAATATATTTCGCTCATCATCACAAAGAAGTGAATGACACCGACTCAAGTCAAACCAAGCAAAATGTGCCACGCCCAGTGTGTTTATAACAGTTGTAAGTTTTTAAAATTTTTTAAATCTTCATAATTTTTGTGATTCACCAGACGAAAACAGCCAGTCATTATGCTGTAATTGAGCAACAATATTTTATATGTGTAAAATATTTATTGAGTATCTTTAGAAACATTTTGAAAGTAAACAAAACTCAAAACGAAAGGAACAAAAAGCATGTAAACGTAGTTACACATACACAAAAAAATATATCCCTAAAAGTGTGCTCTAAAACATTAACCATTTTTGGGATTCTTTGGAAAAATTGTTTAGGGAAGTGGTTCATTTTCTAATTTGCTACTTTCAGCACTAAACTCTCGAAATCTGTCCTTATATTATATTTAAAATGTTGAATGGTTTCTTATTTGTCAAGATGAAGAACCTTTATTTGGCGGTTGTTGGTGTTATACTCTGCTAAAAATAAACAAGTTGCCTTGCATCCCATGAATCGGATATGGCAAATATTCTCACTCAAATAGTGATAGGTGGGTATATGTCGATAGTCGCACGTACTAACCATTGCGGTCATTGTCTGCGATTTACCTATGAAATCTCATATGGGGAGAAAATATAAATAGAAATTATGTATTGTTTGCTCGAAATTTGATACGCATTCGACAATCAATCGTAATTATTCATTTCTCATAGTTTTCTATTCCAAAACTAGCCGAACTAAGAAACATAATCTACTTTTAACTCGACACAATAGCTTCTATACCCTGTTTGTAGTAAGAACTGTAAAACTCATTAAAATTGCCATCAGCCGCAGATTCCACTTCTTCATTGTTGGCAAATCTTTTAACACCGAACCATTTTTTCATGTTTGAAAATAAAAAATAGTCCGGGGGAGGTAAATCTGTGGAATTAATTGCGTTATAAAACAATTCGAACTTTATTCATTAATTTGGGCCCTCGCAATAGTGGATGTGTGAATTTTAGCATTGTCTTCATGAAACAATTCTTTCTTTTTCGCTAAATGAGGTCTTCATCACCTAAACGCTGCAATAAATTAGTATAATATTAGTGATCTTTCTGAATGTAATCAATATAAGCAATCCCATGCGCATCCCATAAACAGACGCCATGACCTTGCCTGCAGATAGAACCGTCTTCGCCTTCTTTGGGCACGATTATCTCACTCCAGTCCACTCCTTTGACTCTTCCTCTGTCTCAGGTGTGAAGTGGTGGGCCCATGTTTCATCCATGGTTATAAATCAACGCAAAAATTCGCCTTTATTGCGGTGAAACATCGCCAAACTCAACTGCTCTATTGAAACATCTTCAAGACGCTGTTTTTGCTCTATTGAAAGCAAGCGCTGCAGCCATCTTGCGCACAGCTTTCTCATCTTCAAATCTTAGGCCAATATACAATGTATAGCACCTTTTCAAATGCCTATCATTTCAGCTATCTCACGCACCTTCAGCCGGTTATCATCCAATGCCATTTTGTGGATTTTCTTAACAACCGTTGGTAGCGTGGACACCTCAATTGGTGGTTCACTACGGTGTTCATCTTGGCAGCTCGTACGGCTTCGTTTACACTCTGCTACCCAATGTTTTACAGTCGTAAACGACGGAGCAGACTCTCCCAGAGTAGAATAATAACATTGGTTGGACTGAGGCCTTTCAAATGGAAATATTGAATGACATAATTGTGACCAATTTTTTTCACGTTTACAAATTCACAGAGATCGTTTACTTTTTGATGGCTCAAACAAAAATACTAAACAACGTGGCGCCTTGAAACATATAAGGTTAAAACTTTTCACCAAAATAATTTTTTTTCGTATTAAACATTTCATCTTTATTTGGGCAGAAATACATAGAATGTTAACGTTTATATGAATTGAACACCTCTAATGCAATACACATGAAAGATATCTCCGAAATATTTCTGAATCGTTTTAGCTTAATAGTTCTTAACATAATTCAGTCAAAAAGTCAAAGATTGCTGTACATAAACGTTATGCTGTACAATAATACACCACAATGGTTTCGCGTGAACAATTTGGGGTTTGGTTATCTTCTCGTTGAGATCATGTGAATTGTCCACCAAGACCCTGCAATATGACTCCAATAGACTTTTTAATGCAGCTGCAGACGATCACGAAGTTAACATAACCAGGGCCATCGCTCAAATTCAGGCAAAATCATTGAAAATTGAATCTCCTTTAGAACTATGCATAAAGTGTAAAATAGTATTTTATGTTGATGAGCAAAATTAATTTTAGAAATTCATGGGATTAGATTTAACTATAATAAAATTATTTATGAACAAATTTTCGGGCTGTCACGGTTGAAGATGTCTGAATTCAAAGGCGCCTCAATACGAACAATAGAAGCAATTTTTAACACTCGTAACATTTGACAGAATTGATATTTAATACATTCTGTGTCTCGTTTGCGTAACGAAGTCGTCGGATGGACGGACGCAGCCTTAACATTTCCGGTTCAGGCATATTGAGCTAGCAGTCCAAAATTCAATATCAAATAATGGAGAGACCTTGTGATCTAGAAATGTTATCAAATGATTATATGCTAGAAATTTTCAATAATTTAAGCACACAAAACTAATACTTATTTGTATTTCATAATTTCTATTTCTTTTTTCAGTTACCCCCTCATAAACATCCCCTTGCCCGGTACAATACCAACGAAAATCGTTTTACCTTATGATGGCAAATATTCACTATTTGGCGAAGGAGAGCGTACGAACTATTCGCTCGTCAAAAATATATTCAATGTCAATAACGTGTCCTATGAACCGCATGTACCTTGGGCCCAAAATTCACCCTTTTTCTATGTGCAGCAAATAACATTGCGTGCGAGCGTTTTGCCCTGGAGCGATGATATGCAATTAATGGATGCGTTTCGTGCACCCTTGCATGAAGTGTTTAGATTATTGGAAATTGTACGCAATCATGAATCGGCTAAAAAGTAAGTAATGTCTCAGGAAATCAAAATTGAACAATTTTTTTCTCGTAAAGATTTACATAGACACACGATTGGCGAGTTGGCCGTTTCATTTGTGTTATCATTAAAACACTTTCAATTGAAAGTAATGTTATTGTTGCTAGTATCGTTTGTCATTGTGGTAACAGTAATGATAATAATACAATCTTATATATTTGCTGCTTGTATTGTTCAATTCGCTCACGCTTCTATTTTTAATACGATTTGTGTACATTTTTAGTCAACGCACTCTGGATCAAATATGTTTACGTGTGGATAATGTGAAGCGCACACACAATGAGCAAATATTTCCGGAATACGATTGTCTAATGCTATCACCGGCGAATCTTTGGGGCCAGAGTATACAAAACTTTACCAGTGATGTGAATATATTGAATACGGTATTCCAGTATCATGTAAGTACTTTATACAAATATATTGAATCCCGAAGACAAGCCCGATAAGTCATACGCTGATGCTTGTGCTGCTGGTGAACTTTAAGCAGTTTTATCATCATTCACTTGTTTGTCTTAAGGTTTAATTATTCCTCATCTCTCCTCTAGTAGGTTTCTTCTTTTTTCTGTATCATTTCATTTTATCCTCGGTTCAAACAAGACTTCTGTTTATTCATTCATAAAAAATAAACTAACATTTTCGAATACATTTATGTTTTTTATTTAATCAGTTGATTTGTTGAGAGGGATTAGAAACAAACTTCAAAATTTGTTAATAATGAAAACAAATAAATGTGTTTTTATTGACATACTAATAAAAAAAGCTGTAGTGTGATCTTAAATTTAAGAATAATGGATTACAGCATTTAGGTTTAAGAGCTTCATTTGTTTTGAATGGAAGCCTGGACTGTATGTAATAACGACATATACGAGTTTCTTTGAATTATGTTATGTTTGAGACACGCGTGATAATGTTTTTCGCACACTATACTGTAGACTATCGACAGTTAAGTAGAATTTGCCAAAAGCGAAAAGGAAATATGAGATAGAGGAGAAAAAAGAAAAGTACGATAGGCATTCTAAAAACGATGTCTCCTATTTGATTATCCCTTACATAATATTATCAATCACTTTGTAACTGAACAGGAAATAACAGTTACAAAGGAGCTTCATTGAATTATATTATGTTCGAAACACTTTCCAAAATGGTTAGTATTCTACTCAAACTACATTCGCGAGCGTCGACAGTTTATTAGGAGATGCTGCAAAAACTGCCGCCTATTTGGCTGCTCCATGATTGTACCACAACTTCTGGTGGATCACAAATAATGCTCTTGAAAAAAAACGTACTTTTACAGCTTCATCCGCGGGAATAATGTATATATCATTTGATGCGGCAAAAAAAGCAACATTCGGAAGCGTTTGAAATGACTCCTTAAGTCAAATGGGCGATGTCTGGCTTCTCAAAGTCTAATATTTTGCCACATGATCAGTAAACCATATCAATTCAAATTTTTGTTCGTTGTGCTGTTTCATAATTCCTGTCAAATGCGAAAATGTCGAACGATTAACCACAACCATTTTGGTATTTCCCAGATAAATCTCCGATTTAACATATTTATTCTTCTTCCGATCAGTTGCACAAAATTTAGTCAAATTTGGGACAAGTTGAACGTTTCCCAAAGTAGGGTCTCAGAACGCACGGAGCACATTGCCCACACTCGTTCTTGTAACACCCATACAAAACACCCGAAATTCAAATTCATTCTCTGTAAGTCTGAATTTTTATCGTCGAAGTGTGAATTTTCATTGATTACATTGTTTTACAGCTCTCTACCTATACAATATCGGAGAAAATTTGATCAAATAACCACAACCTTGTGGTAACACCTATTCAAATACGCGATTAAATCCAAATATTGTGAATGAGACGTTACTTTTGTCGCATTGGTTCTGCAATAAGTGTCTAATTCGGATATTAAGTGATAATAAATCTATAGGGGCACATTAGAAAATTAAATATGTATAATGCGTAGCCCAGGTAAGAGGATTTCGATTCTGGTTTCAGTAAAGATATTCTTACAAAATTGGAATACTTGGATTTTCGGGTCTTTCGGTCTTAAGTTTCACTTAACTGCCGCTTTTGTTGTAAAAGATGTAATGCAACTGCGATGGCAACTCTTTAGAATCATTGTTTTATCGAATTTCGATCTGACATGTAGAAATCCTATTTTTTGTGGTCGTTCCAACTTGACAAATCTGTTGTCTTCTTTGCAAAGATTAAAGTTTATGTCCAGTATTATTGGTATGGTGGTTTGTGATCGTTCCAACTTCACAAATATGTTGTCTTCTTTGCAAAGATCAAAGTTTATATCCAGTATTCTTGGTATGGTGAATTTCTTTCGTTAACTATTCTCCCATGATTTGCATTCTTTTTATTGATTTTTGTGATGTAGATAGCCATTTTCTAATTCCCTTCGTCCGTGTAGAATTTGACAGACTAGAATTTGATCGAATCAATAAATTTTTAGCAGAAGTACTGACATTTATTTTTAAACATTTAGGTTGCTGATCTATTTTACTTTCCCTAAGCTATTGACAGCTATGAACCAGCTATGAGCTTTGAAAGGTCTTTCTGTATTCTAAAATTCTATTACTTTAATATTCTAATATTCAATGTATGACATTATATGTGGATAAAATTGCCTGGAATCATTCCCGATTACGAATGGCTTATAAAATGTAATGTTCTAAAGTGTAGTTAAAAGACAAGTTTTGTTCAAATAAATGTTGAAATATATCAATGCAGTGTTTCAATACAGATCAGTCTGGCCGTGACAGGAGATGGATGGCAATCTTTAGATCTTTTAAGGCAAGCCACGACCGCCACTTCGAAACGAATGTCGGAGATCATTTGGAGATCTGTTGATGGATCCATGGAGAGTACGCTGAAAAACAACAAACACATCTTTGTTGATGAATATTTTTGCTTTTAATTTAATTTAATTTGATTTACTTCAGGATTGTAATTTTAAGCCTAAAGGCCGATTTGATTAAATTACAATATTACAACAAATCTTCTCCACAATTCAATAACAAATACATTATACAACTTTACAATACTAATGTTATAAAAATGTTGTGTCTCTTAAAAGCAGAGAAATATGATTTACAATATGATAGTCGTCTTCACTTATTAGAATTTTTCGCTTTGTTTGTTTTTCGTCCTAAAATATGGAATTATAACTTTAAATGGAATTTACAGCTACTTCATACTTTTATTTGTATTCGTACGATGAAAAACAGCTGAAACTATCGTGAAGAAAAGTAAAATAAATACAGAAAAACAGATTTTTTTAAGAGATCTGACGTAGTTTGAGTTGAGTTACATTAATTTTCATTGCGTCTTATAAGTTGAAACATATAACGTGAGATCTTTATTCGTATTCAAAGTTCTTGTTGGATGGACATTTGAGTACAATTTAATCCGAGTATATCCTAAATCGTTTCAGATAATAAAATGTGTGCTTATATCGACTATCGTTTCTTCCCATTACTAAATCAGAACAAAGGCACCAGAAATATTTCTTTAGAAAGCAAAACAAGGCCGAGGGGCCAATGTGTAAAACAATATTTAATTTTATTTTGCTCAATTTGTTATTAAGTTGTGCATACAATAATGCCACATCATCGTTTCTTGTGTAAATTTAAAACTGTGACTCACTCTACTGTTGCACGTTGGAATTTCGACAAGTTTTTTGTTGTTTTTTTTTTATCTTTATCCCCATAGCTCAGCAGTCGGGAACCGGCAAATATTTCGTTATAGGTAAAATACTCGTATATCTATAGAGATAGCTTGAAACAAGCTTTCACGAATTGCGATATTTGTAGAGGAAGAACAATTAATTAAATAAAATTTTGTTTGTATGTGTACACAGACATTGAAAAAGACCTTCGAAATTACCTAGTAAGAAAATTGTTTCGAGGTCATATCGAAAATTAATAATTTTATAATAAAAGGTTATGGATATAGATGTAGTACGTAGCACTTTTCACTTGGGGAATATCTGGCCAAAATAGACCACACATTTTTATAGTTGGGGTGCCTATTCACAAGCTTCTTACAAAATCTATAAGAGTGCGTTTGCTATGTGATTACTTGGAGACAAGTAGTATATATCAACTATTTACATTTAAAAACATAAAAACGAGATTTCTATATTTATATATGAAAGATTTAACCCAGAAAAAATTCAAAGCCTAGTTGGAAACGTTTATAGCACATTTGGAATAGTGTTTGCGGTTGTATAAAATTGGATGTATGGATTTAAACGTGCCGTCCATCTAATTACGATGTACCTAGTTCGAAACGTGGATGCAAAGCTCATAATTTGGAGATATTGTTTTGACTAAGCGATTATTGAAAGTACACGATTTCAATATTGTAATTGCAACATTACTTAAAAAATTTGGTTATGAAAAAATATCGGCACAATGTCTGCAACATTTTTTTTTATTCATTTGTTTCAGTAATAATTTTACATTAATATTTATGACCCTGCGCCACTTGGACATTATTGGGGCGAATTGGCAATATCTATTAAATATTTATATTATATGAAATATTCATTTGGAGAAAAATAAATTACATGGCAATAAACAGAAGCTATGAAAAGATAGGCTAATTACAATAGAAACATTTCCATGTTTTCCAATAAATAAAATTTTAGGTTTGACTTAAACGTTATAATTCTGGATATATTTTGCAATGATTGTGGAATGTGGTTGTATTCAGAACATCCGACATACTCAATTTGTTTTTTTTTTTTTTTTTTTTTTTTTTGTTATTATTACTTTCTGCATACAATTATCATTAACAGTGTTTATAATGTCTCTGCGCCTTGTAGGCTTTAATAGAGACCAAGTTAACATTTAAAAATCTGAAGAAGAAAAATATATATATTAATTAATAACATAATAGTTGTAATAATATGTAATTTTGAATACATTAGAAATCATAATATAATATTTTAAAGAACAAAATAAGTTATAGAAGTGTTTCAATTCTTTCAAGTAAATATAACTTAATTTTCAATTTAAATTCTGATATCCTGGCAATTTGCCTAAGATCATGTGGCAATTCATTAAATACATGAGACCCAGCGTAGCCTACTTTTTGCTTTGTCAGCTCAAGTCTACATCTTGAAGGTACTAAGTTTAGACGCAGACGTGTATTTACTTGGGATTGGGCAAAATGTTGATGAAATGTTATAAATGCATTACCAAATTGACATTACCAAATTGATAGTTTCCAGTCTACATTTTACAATAACTAGATTAGAGCCATTTTTGGTATTAAATACATTGCGGTTTCTTCGAAACTGGATTGTATGATAACTTATGTTATTCAGTGTACTAATAATTGAAATTTATATAGCCCATAAATCGGCAATATTGTTTTCGCCACATCCTTGTACAATGTGAATGTGGGATATAAAATTGGAAGATTGAACACTGTTTTATTTTGCGCTCTTTGAAGAGCTTGAAAATCTGCGGTCCGTTTATGTGCATAAATCAAGGTAACTGAAATAACTATGTATAAGTGCATTATAAATTCTTCTTTTGTGTTCATCAATTTTTTTTTTTAAATTTATAAAAAAATACCGATTGCTGCCGCTACTTTGTCTGTGACATATTGGATATGTACATTCCACGAAAGATTATTTTGAAAGTTAATTCCCAGGTATTTTAGAGTAGTGCACTCTGTAACCACCCTATTTCCGACATTTACACTGAAACTATTACCAGTAGGATAAGATCGGAATCGTAACAACTTTGTCTTATCAGCATTTATAACCAATTTGTTTAACCTTGCATATTCTAATATAAGCTCCGCATCATTTGTAGCTATAAAAGTGAAATCCGGCGTGGAACAGCTCTGAATATGGTGAGAGAACGTAAAATAGGTCGGAAACGCTACAATTTTCTTGCATGCATATCGTATAATTGATGTCGGATACAACCCGTTGATTAAAATGATCAATGGCAATAATCATGCAACGGTATTGTATGGCCCATCAGTGCCTGGCGTCGATGGTCTCATGAAGATTTATCTACAAATGACGCCAGATTTAACTCCACTACACCAATTCCTTATTTCGGAACATGAAGAAATTGTTTAGCAGCGGCATTGTTTTTAGCGGAATACTTTTGACAAACGTCTAACAGAATTTGTAGATCTTCAAAAGTTTTTTGATAGTACCTCCTAAATTGTCGGTGTGTACTTACATGTGTGGTGTGATTTTTAATGGAAAAAAGTCAGTGTCGATCATATTATCTATGAAAAGAAAGAGGTTTATGCACAAAAAGCTCTCACTTAAGATATCAGAACAAATTTTCGTCCTTTTTGCGATTACACACAGTTTTCGATAAAAATCAACACTCTGTATCAGACATTCTATCGGTTAAATTAAACGCTAAACTAGGCAGCAATAGGTTTGGCTTGCTATCCTTTCCGCGTACGTGGATATCATGATGCACAGTGCTTGTAAAAGCTACGTTTTTCTGTGTGCATGTGCAATAATAACTAGAACGAATTGCTCACGCAAGTTGGACAAAAGTAGTTGATTGCAGAAGAAATAAGGAACAAGCATAGGTTTGGGCTGGCGCCAAAAATTCTGTCAGGCTATAGTGTTATGGACTAGGAATTTGAAAATCGAAACCTAAAGCAAGCAAACAAGTTTCTTTGAAATAATATGGATTCCGGTCTCTTCAAAATCGGCGTTGTTGATTGAACGGGTTCTTCATTTCGGTTAACCGGTTTTAAACGATTTTTTACATGGTTTTGTGTTTAACAAGGTAAAATTTAAAATTCATAAAAATAATCGGAAATTGATTCTAATTCATTTATTATAATAAATTTGATGTTTTTAAACAGTATTTCAGGTTGCGCCTTAACTGTCTAAATGAGGTTTTTTACTTTGCGAGGGTGAGGTGAAAGCCATTTCAGTAATTGTGATTTTCGTACATTACGTTGGCACGGTGATAAAATACTTCCAGTATGTACATATCTATAGGGTGGCGCATAAGTAACGTTAAGATTTGATTAGTGAGTACATTTTTTGTTTAAGTCTTTTTTTTTTCGTCTACAGAATTAACTTAATAATACTTGGGAAATTTATGATGGAAAGGCTCAGCACAGAATAAAGAACTAAAGTTGTTCAATTTTACTTTGAAAGTCAGCATTCGATTATTCAGATCATATCGAAATTTCTTTCATGTTCGAAATGCTTCTAGTGTTCCAACAATTTACTGATTGGTTCAGCGTTTTGAGCAACTAGGGGCCGTCTGTGATCTTACGCTTGCTTGAAGGCCTCGAGCAGTTCCAAATGAAGTGACCATTGCTCGAGAGCAAGGAAGTATTGAGTAAAACTCCGAAATTTCCACCAGGCGACGTTCTCAGCAGTTAGAGATGTCTAGGCGGTTTTTGCAAAGAATTTTACATATGTTGCATCTTTTGTACAAGAGTTAAAACCAAATGATGCACAAGAACGCATTCAATATAGTCGCCATTAACGTTACTTACTAATAGAGATCTTTTTCTTAAAAAAATTGTATGTTTTTCCTTTTAAATTTGTTCGATCGAGAAAACACAAAAAAAAAACGGTTTTAGTGTTTATTTGAACCGGATTAGGTGTTTATTTGAATAACTCGAAAATTACTTTCTAAAAAAGTTAATAAAAAGATTCGCATTTGTGACGTTTTTATTGACAACTCGTACATTGAGGCGATCGCATGTGCGTGGGTCCCAAAAATAGCCGACTTAACAAAGAAGACGCAAACAAGTTAAGAACAATTTTCTTTATTTTTTCACATAATCTCCTTTTAGCTCGATACACTTTTTCCAATAACTTCAATAACCCAACTCTTAATTAGAATCCAACTCTTGAACTGGAGCATTGTCTTGATGAAACAACACTTTGTTTTTCGCCAAATGCGGCCTTTTTCCATGATTTCATCACCTAAACGCTGCAATAAATTAGTATAATATTCGCCGTTGATGGGGTTTCCTTTCTGACGATAATCAACAAAAATAATACCATGCGCATCTCAAAAAACAGACGCCAGGATCTTGCCTGCAGATGGAACCATCTTCGCCTTTTTTGGACACAATGCTCCCATTCTAGCTTTGACTGTAACTTCGTCTCATTCATGGTTATAAATCGACACAAAAATTCAACTTTGTTGTGGTGAAATCAAATCTTCTCTCTCTCTCTTTTCAATCTCTTTTCAAATCTTCAGTTGATATGCGATGTATATCACTTTTTGAAATGCCTATAATTTGGGCTAGCTCACGCACCTTCAGCCGACGACCATCCAATACAATTTTATGTATTTGCTAATCGTGACTGGCGTAAACACCTCCCGATCAATAAGGTGTTCGTCTGGGCAGCTCGTATGGCCTCCTTTAAACTCTGCTACTCAATATTTTACAGTCGTAAACAAAAGAACGGATTCCCCCTGAGTAGAATCTCGCTCGGTTGGACTGAGACCTATCAAATGGGAATATTAAATTACATAACGTTGACCAATTTTTTTATGTTTACAAAATGGCTCAAATAACAATACTAAACAACGTATTGCGCCTTAAAACTTAAAACATATGCTTTATAAGATTGCCACTTTTCATTCACCAAAATAATTTTTTTTTTTAACTACTGACACTATCCTGACGTATAGTTTTGGGACCATTCTCGTAAAATTTTATGGTTTAGTTCTGATTTTCCTCTTGTCTAAGAACAGCGCATTATATTGATGTCAGTTAACGTGCAAATTGTCAAATTGTAAAAAAATCCTGAAAAATTCGAAAGTCATCAGCAAAAGTCTTTCCTTCGGAAACTTGTCGGTAATCGGCAAATGTTCTATTGAAATTTGCTTGTAGGAAGTTTTTACAAATTTATTTAATACTACTGAATAAATTAGTGGCTTTATGAAGCCATTGACATGATTGTTTACAAAAATTTGAGTGGCATAGAATTCAATAGCATGGAGATAATGATTAAATTGGAAAACTACAAAATAGAGATCAATAATTCAAAGGGACGGCGTTAGTAGGCTATTTCTGTCAGTCGTCCCCGTTATAGTTTCAATTTAAAAAGTGAAAGTGAATTTCGTCTAATGTTGTAATTCCATCAGATAAGATTGTATTATATGCAGGTGGCGAATTGTCACGGTCATTGGTAATAATCGAATCTATTTTAATAGTCCGCCAAGATTAAAATTCAATGATAAGATAGTCAGGAAGAAAATAAGAAGTATGTAAAAATTGGAGAAAAGGCAAAGTAGAATATTTCTATTTTCATAACGAAAAAATTAAGACTTCTTTCATTCATTCAAATATTATACACCAAAGAAATCTCACCACCATAAATACTATATATACGGTATATAATATTATTAAACGGTGCACTTTAGATAAGACCTTTGAGTTCACATTTATTTTGTATTATTTTGTGTAGCTTTAAGTTAGTAACAAATCATACAATCCATGTCAGCTCAACCCAGTCTAATATTCTTGTTGATTTTAACAAAATTAAAAACAAAACGCAAATTTTTCCCCTCCAACATTTTCGAAAACATTGCGTTGACTTGACATTGAGACGAAAGCAAAAAGAGTTCATTTTTAAAATGTATAATTAAATGCAAACAAATCAAACGCTAAGACGGCATAACAAGGTAGGGGTAGGTCAGTGAATTTTATAGAAATCATTGTGTTGTTAAGCTCGCGCAAATATAAAAGTGTGAAAGAAAGTAGTGTAGTAGTACATAATTTATAATAATTTGTGTCCAAAGATAATGATGCCGTTTTGGTAATTTGGTTTTTTTTTTTGTTTTCGTTAGATAATTTACTTACCCTTCGCCGCCGCATAGTAACAAAATATTTTGTATACAAAGTTATTGTCTATGGTTCTTCTCTGACAAGAAAAATCTCTTATCACCTCGTCTAGACAAGCGTTTGTTTTTCTCACTATATCGATAATGTTATGTGTTATGCTGTTTGTTCATTTAACAATATGACTCGTAAAGTTTTGGTTATTCGACCAGTTATGATGTGAGTAGATTTGACATAGAATTCCACGTTTGCAGAATCGATTGGTGGTGTCAATTAGTATAAATTAAATAAATATTAATAATAAATATAAATGTAAAATAAATAATAAATTATAAATATAACTTTTTTTATGGAATGATGCATTTCATTCAGAATCAATTAAGTGAGAGCTTAATGGTTTAAGATTAATGTTCTTTAAAAAATATTCCGCCAGCATCCCAGAAAACCAGTTTTTTTATAAATCGTTATGGGGACATTGAAAGACTTGATAATATCCGAACATTTTTTTGGAGTGCAGTTTTAGATTCCCAAAAAGCATCAGAACTCAACGCATCTACAATGTTTGCAGTTAAATGTGAATCAGTGCAGCACTCATTCCGATAATTTAATGGGCTACATAGTATTTGCAAGTACAGGGTTGCCCATATTCGACGGACCATGTTTTTAAAAAAAAAATCAAAGAAAAAAATAAAAATTTGGCGGTTGGCAATCTTATTCATTTAATTTGTTCCAAGTAGATTTGTTTACATCAATTTTTGAATATGATATCTCTCAAATGGCCGCCTCTGGCGTTGATGGCGTATTGTGCCCTTTTTGCATCATTTTCCATCGTTTTCGCCAACATTTCGGCCGGAATAGCGGCTATTTCTTCACGAATGTTGTGCTTGAGCTCTTCTACGGTCCTTGGCTTGTTAACGTAAACCTTTGACTTCAAATGTCCCCATAAGAAGAAGTCAGCGGGCGTCAAATCGGGCGAACGCGTTGGCCAGTCCAAATCACCACTTTTTGACATCAAACGGCCCGGAAACAAATTCTTCAGAAAATCGATTGTTATGCGACTTGTGTGCGGTGGAGCGCCGTCTTGTTGAAACCAGAACTGCCTCATACGCTTTCGACGAATAATTGGCATCACAAAATTGGTCATCATGTCGCGATAACGCTCCTGGTTGATGGTAACAGCATGGCCATTTTCGTTTTGGAAGAAAAACGGCCCAATGACCGTTTTCGCACTAACACCGCACCAAACTGTGACTTTTTCGTCATGAAGAGGCAATTCTTGAATCTCCTGAGGATTTTCAGTGGCGTAAATACGGCAATTTTGCTTATTTACGGTCCCATTCAATGTGAAATGGGCTTTATCGGACATGATAATTTTGTTCCAAAATTGCTCGTCATCATCGGCCATTTCGATGACTCGTTGGGCCCATTCCAATCGACGAGGCTTGTCCGCAGGCAACAATCTTTGCGTCAATTGAATTTTGTACGGGAACAAATGCAAATCAACGCGAATAATCCGTTGTAAAGTGGACCGAGCCATGCCCAACTGCTGAGAACGGCGTTTTTGGGATGTTCTTGGGGACCTCTCAACACTGGCTCGTACGGCAGCGATATTCTCGGCCGATCGCCTTGGTCGACTTTTATTTGGCCTCATCGGATTAGAAAGAGCCTCACCAGTCGAAAATTTTTCGTATAAACGCTTAATGGTGTTCTTAGAAGGCGCACTTCTCACATTTTTTAATATTTTAAAAGCACGTTGAGTTTTCACAATTGACTTCTTCTGTTGAATGTAAATTTCAACTATTTCAGAGCGCTCGCGTGGCGTGTATTGTTCCATGGTAAAAATCTGCTTGGACTGACGCTTCAAACGCGGTATGTCATTAAGCGATCTGACATCTCTGTCAAAAGCTATGGCGTTGCCAGATGGGTCCGTCGAATATGGGCAACCCTGTATCTCATTTACTTAGGAAGCCTTCAGATCCCATTATATTATAGGTATATTATATAAGCTCAGTATCGATAACGCAGCTTGTAAAAACTTCCGCTTGCATACTCTCTGATGCTTGTATACGGTCTGCACGAGAGCGCCTTGAGCATAATCCTAGTTTTCTAAATTAAAAATCTAATGAATATTAATATGAGTAGATTAAATTGAATATTGTACATATAGAATGATAATACAATGCAAAAAGGTTTTATGTATATTTCAAAGATTGGCACAGGAATAAAGTAGAGTATTTGGATTTCCCTAGAGGAACAAATTACGGCTGAGAGACAGTTGTTGGAATTTGTGTAAAGTTTTTGACGAGATCAACTAGTGCAAATTTCTTGGAGATCTGGTGGTATATCAAAGCTCAAGGACGATTGGGGTGAAGACTGATACAACAACATTTAGCCTATATAAAGAAGAACGAAATTAATGACTGCCTGTAGCAGTCGGCTGTAAATTAATGACTGCCATGAGCAATAAATGGCAACGCTCCTAACGGGCAGTGTGTCGATTTTTGTACTGTTGCGCATCGTTATCGATACTAAGTCGGATATTCGGTACTTTAAAATATAAATCATTGGTATCGATTGAAAAGTGTTCATGTTCATGCTAACAAATATCGATCAGAGAAGTTTTGAAACAATAAAGAATGTCGGAAAAATAATCAAATTATTATGATCGACCACGACACGATGGTTGTAATGCGCGTTTGAATGAGGGTTCGTCTTCGTTACAGTCCCTTTAGCTACAGTTAATTTATGGTGTTGACTACACTTCGATCATGAATTTTTGGAGATTTTCTTCCTTGCTCACACTCTAACCCAGACAAAGCTTTTACTATATTTTAATGCGACTGACTACGTAAGTGTAGCTATACCGATTCGCACAATTCATGATTCGGTACTCCCTGATATTGCGATACTCTTAGTTAATGATTATGTATTTAATTTAATTTAATTTAGTTTAATTTAATTTATTCAGGATTGTAATTTTAAGCCTTAAGGCCGATTTGATTAAATTACAATATTACAACATATCTTCTCCATAATTCGATAACAAATACATTATACAACTTTACAATACTAATGTTATAAAAATGTTGTGTCTTAATAGCCGAGAAATATGATTTACATACAATATGACAGTCTGCTTCACTCAGAATTTTTCACTTTGTATGGTTTTCGTCCTCAAATGCAGCTAAGATACAGCTACTCCATAATATAACGAAAAATTTAATAACAGATTAAATGATAAAAATTAATAACTACCAGTAATTGTTTTAAGATTTAATTAACTAAGTAATTGAGATGCTATACAAGCACTTTTTTCTCTCAAAGAATGTCAGCATTCAGTGCCGCACCTCGAAAAGGCAAAAATTAAAGTCTATTATAGCTGGATTTTCGATAGGTGACTTTGTTATTAAAACGCCTCCTTACTCCACAATAGCAACTGTTTGTAAGCAATACTCCTCATCTAATATTGAGGCTGATATTCATGAAGGAGTAGACTCTATGACAGTTAAAATAATTAACTTAGATTTGTCCTCGCTTGTCTACAAATCCGCTAATCCTGGTTTCTTCTCAAATATTAAGAATGTCATAGTATATTATTTCTGTGGAAGATGGTACCGGTAGCGTTTATTCCATCTTTCCTCATTATTATATCAATAAAAATGCTAAAGACATTGCAGTGTAAACTGTCGCCCTATCTGAAACTTCGTTAGTTATAAAATTACTCGATAAGGTTTTTGACCATTTTCAATGCAAACTTAATGTTGTATCATCGTACAAAAATTCGTTCCTAACAATCAGTGCTGCAACTGATCGTCGTAGGCAATATTACAGCCG
The DNA here is from genome assembly GCA_019455685.1 of Philornis downsi. Lineage (NCBI taxonomy): Eukaryota > Metazoa > Arthropoda > Insecta > Diptera > Muscidae > Philornis > Philornis downsi. Next base: position 469,763 of record JAHXMU010025568.1, on the reverse strand, counting down.
ACGAAAAATGTGTCATGTGTCTATCTGCCTCTGTTGGGTGTCTTCCAATTGCATTCGTCGTGGCTAGTTGTTGATTTATTTAAACATGGTTTAAATATACTCCATAACTTGGTCTAGCGATAATTCAAACATGTCTATTACAAACTCATCGCCGCCAATTTTAAATAGTTCTGCTGGTAGCTCATCGGCATCAGCAGTCTTAAGCCATGATATTGCTACTCTGAATTTTGTTTTGTGATGGACAATCCATACCATCGTCGGCAATCACCAACGACGTGATTTGTTCGTTGGTTGTGCCTTTTTGGTTTCCGTCGTAATATTTTCTTCTTAGATCTTCTGGAATTTTCGAGTTACACCCTTATTCTTTTACCTTTCTATGTCACATTTTCCTTATCCGTTTTTCACTTTAATAGAATCGTTCGCCCAAATTTTTTCTCTTCACTATGTCCTCCGACAGCACGCGTTACGATAGGTTCATCCTTTATCATATATACTAGAACAAAAAATTTTTCACAGTGAGCTCGTGGGTCCGTTAGGAGGCACAGGCTTTAGAGTTTTTATTAAATCTTGGGGCAACGTATTAAAGAAAAAGTGTAGAAAATCAAGCTTAGAATACATACCCAAGTGCGGTTTTGTAACGATGATAATAATCATTTCGAACATCAAGTTGAAAAGTTTTTACTAGAATTTTCATGTACTCAATTGTACCAAGTGTCAATACAATGACACCACGGTAGTCGCGTGTACCATCACGGCCACAATAATTAATTGCGTTATACAATTAATGTAATCATTAATTTATTTAAATATTGGTAATAGACAAGCTAAGTGCGTCCTCTGTTATTGCAATTACTTGAAACCAGGTCTGTTATTATAACTGCTATAGCTGCGAAGAGCGAGTTTATTTACTCTTTGGTAGAATAGTACAAACTTCGAGCATAGATTAGTCGTTGGTAGGCGTAGTGAACGGCTCTATATACCTATAGATCTACAATTATGTTTTTTTAAAAATGCAATAATCCATTCAAAATGACGTAAGTTGGCAGTTGCAGTAATCGAGGAATAGCTCTTACCAGAGCTTGCGTTTCCTAAAGGTTACTTTGTATTTATTTGTCTACATTCCTTTAAATTTCTCTCAAATGTAATTTCCACTATTGCTTAATAAACTTTGTGGTTGTGTTTTGTTATTTATTTTCCATTCCATTGTGCCATTTTTTTACGCCAATTATTAAATATTTGTTTAGTTTTTTATTTATGAATAATTTGTCTTAACAAACGTTTTCTTCGACTTGGCCTATCGACTCGTTTTGTTTTCTTCTGAATAAGTATTCTAAAAAAGGTAAAACGTTTTGGGGTTTTTTATGACTTGTTTTGTTTACAAACCTCCACTTCGACTTAAAAACTTAAAGCTGTTTGCATAGCAATAGATTTGTATCTGCTTTTAACTCGTGTACTCATGAATATGAGTAAGTATTCACTCGCATATAAATAGTAGACGAAATTTGATAACGATTTTTAATCAGAGATAAGTTATTATTGAATTAGACAGTAAATACAAGTAATCAAAATTTGTTTTTTTTTATTTTGTTTTATTGCTTTCCAAGAAATACGGACCAAAAGGGAAGGCTATGACCATGAATCTTATCAATATTTTTAGTGTAACCTGTCACATTTTTTTGGTACAGTAACTTTCAATTTGTTCTTACCTTGGTCAGAACCGATTTCCAAGTGATAGATTTGTTACACTTATCAAATCAAAATAAACTTATCAAAAATAAACCGATTCAAGTTTTATAAACCCTTTGAAAAGAGTACATTTCTAAAACCAGGCTATAGCATTGCCCTGTGAATTCAGATTATTGCGGTTAGACTGGCCAACTAAATTCCCCTGCCAAAATGATTTTAAAAATAGTATTAGTATAGTGTTCAAATAACCGGCTTTTTCAAAAAGCCGGTATTCAAGTTAGCTCAAAATCTGGTATTCATGTATTTAACGAAAAAAAAACCCGAGTGAACCGTTTTATTTTTGTTTTTGTAGAGAAGTGCGCGCTAAAATATTGTAAAAAGAAAACAAATAACACATTTCAAAATTGTTGCCAATGCTTGACTACAGAAATCACTTTTATTGAAATAGTGACCAAACCAGACAAACCAGTCCTTTTTGTAAAAAGCAAACCTGAATAGTCGAGATATAAGTTGTGTCCCTTTCTCAAGGAATTATTTTTTATGTTACGATATATTTTCAATAAATTCAAATGACGTTAGCATATGACATCACGCAATTAGCAAACGGACGGCAACTGCCAACATCTACGATAAGCAAATTTATTATACTGATGGGATTAGAATGAAATTCGGATTAATTTTTATTAATTTTAAAATTTATTTTTTCCAACATAAAGCTATTTTTAAATAATCTTGTATTTATTCAAGAGCCGCTTATCGAAGATGACTATTTTCAGAAAACCGATACACGGTTTTGAACGCTCTAGTCACTAGAGATATTTGAAGGCGAAAACTTCATAAGAACGAACACTTATAAGAAAAAATGAATTTTTGACACATATTATTGGCACTAACTAATCTAGTCATTCCTCTTTGTTTCTTTTCAGAATCTTCAGAAATCCAAAGTGTCCACCTCGGAAATGCTGTTCGGTTTGCCCATGCAAGATACCGGTTTTAAAAGATACCCTCTACGTGCACGCTCTCGCATAATTCAATTCGCCCTTACACTTATTATGAAGCAACATGATCCCGAATATATACAATCGTTAAAGGAGAAATTGCTGAAATGCTATCCCCCGCCCCAGATAACATACAATGCCCAACAAGTTTCGCAACAGCAACAACAATATCGGGAGAAATCCTCCATTACTTATATTTTCTATCCAGGGGAATTTAAAATGTGGGAATTCCTGCCCCTCTCTATAGCGTTTGTGTTGCTCTTCACCTATGTTTACTTCTCTGTAAGGAAAATTGATGTCATTCGTTCACGTTTCCTGCTGGCCGTTTGCGCTGGCGTCACCATTTTGGGCAGTTTGGTTATGTCTTTGGGCTTATGTTTCTTTTTTGGCCTCACCATTAGCCTGCAGTCCAAGGATATATTTCCCTACCTTGTCATTTTGTTGGGCTTGGAGAACTGCTTGGTTATAACACGTAGCGTGGTCTCCACCGACGAAACGTTTGATGTGAAAATAAGGGTGGCTCAAGCCTTAAGCAAGGAAGGCTGGCACATCTCCAAAACTCTATTAACGGAAATCACAATATTGACAATTGGTTTGGCCACCTTTGTGCCAGTTATACAAGAGTTCTGTGTGTTTGCTATTGTGGGTCTGTTATCTGATTACATGTTACAAATGCTATTGTTTTCTACCATATTAGCCATGAATATCAAGAGGCCAGAATATTCAACGGAAGCGAAACATTTACCTAAAATGATGCTTTCATTTACTGGCAATTCAATGACTGTTAAAAGCAACCATTCACCCGCCTCAAGTGGGGGTTATGGCGGACGTCTAGATTTTAGATTTTTTGGCAATTCTTCAGTGGTTGCAAATGGTGGTAACGGTTGTGTTGGCGGCGGCAACTTTTCTCCACCACCGTTTGGAGCGGGCATATTTCATCGCTCACAGTCACATCCCAAATTGGCATTTGGTGATTTTGCCAACGGCCCAAACGGCCAAGAAATAAAAAGGTCTTCCATCGCCTTAAGTTCAAATAATCAACAAGACAAGATACCAAAACGTTTAAAAATCGTTAATTTTTGGGCTCGTACACGTTTCTTTCAGCGGGCCTTTATGATATGGATGAGTGTATGGATATGTTCTATAGTTTATAATTCAGGCTATTTAGAGCATCTCTTTGTGGTGGACAATAATCGCACGGGAAACTTTGGTGGCTATGATGTGCACCGTAATTGGATGTCTGGCCGTGGCGCTGTTTCGAGTTTCTTTTCAAATGTTCATTCAGCCATTAATGCGGGCTCATTTGGTGGTGGTGTTAACCAAGAAGAACAACAAAGTGCGTATAGAGGTGGCAGTGAGTTCGGCCATGGTGGTGGTTCAGGCGAAGGAGGCTTAAATGCTGATCAAGAAGGTGAGTTGGCAAAACTTTGAGTTTTAAAGTGTAGGCTTATTGCTTGATCTGTGAATTGAGAAAATATTAAATTTAACAGTTTGACCTTAAAAGGTCAAAGGTCAAATAATGAACGCTCTAAATGTATTGCTTTAATTTGTATTAGACTGAATACAGAAAAATTTATAAACAAAGCATAGATGGATAAATCGCGCTATACGCATTTTGGATCCCTTTTGATTAAATATGAAGATTGCGATCTTCAAAAATGCTTTGGAATTCAAAGTGGTCATCAGTTCTAGGACTGGTGGGAAGAAGAAGTGCCAGAAGAAAAAATCGGCGGGAGTATGTATCATTTGGATTATAAAAAATAAGTATAGCTGAGCAGTAGAGTATTGGTAAAAATATCAGAGTCGGACATAGGCGCTGATTTATAAATTTTTTTTACCGGCATAAAATTTTACCTTTATGAATTTCGTATATGTGGGCTCTTGGTGAAATGAAATTCGATCCAATCGGATCGCATTGGTATATTGACACAATGCTGCGTGGATGGACATAAGAATATATCAGGCAAATGCAAGACAAACGCAAATTGCTGCGTTTACGGATATGATATATGAAATCTACTATATGAATCTGTCAAAAAGTGGATGAGGAGGGACTAAGTACTAGTGGAAATGGGAAGGACAGCTTTCGGGCTATTGATGAGCATTATTGCCAACCTCTAAAACTGCGCTGTATCTATTAAGAATTAGTTGTGCAATGTAATCAATCGGAATAAATCGTTCCTTTCTTATCCGCATAAACATAGACATAGCCCGACTGATATTCCAAATACGTATAATAAGTATTTTTCCTGTACTGATCTTAGGTATGTCATGTGCTTAACGCAATTAATTCGATGGTTGAGGTGGAGCGGCGTACACTAACAGTTTGGAGCAGCCAAGTTCGATTACTGGTCGGAATGTCTAAATTTCCAGTTAGCGTTAAATCATACTAACTATTTTAACAAAAAAGAGGAAAATAGTTATCAATATCCAACATGGATATAGCAAAACTTGATACATACAAAAACGACAAATAGGATTGCTAAATCAAAAACAATCACAAGAGGATGGAATAACTTGCCCAATCGCATTCCGATAAAGAGTATCTGTCTAAAGAATTATCTCTTTCTTTTTTGTTATCAACAATTTCAAGTGCTAGACTTTAAATTTAAGATTTTTTAGAGTCATGGAAATAAAAAGGTTTTTGTTTCTGCTACGTAGCTTGTTGCAAACGTTTACGTTTGTTGCAAACGTTTACGTTTGTTGCAAACGTTTTACGAAGGAGAGTATTGCAAGGATTGGCGAATTACCTAAATCCCAATGATTTAGGTTTATATATATTGCATTTTAGTATTGTGTTGATCCTCTCCACAATTTCGACGACTTCTGGGTGTTTTATACAATTTGCTTTCGTCGTCCTTATTTGAAGTGTTTTTATAAAGATCGTGACTTCCTTTCGAAGTCGTATATATTTGATGTTGGCATGTATTTCGTTTTGCCATTAAGTTGATTCTCCCCACAACTTCTGGTCTTTTATAGTTCCTCCTATCGACGCCTTTTTCGAACGTCTCTCCGTACAAGTAGTTCAATACCTGGGGCTTACTGTAATACTGATTTCCAAAACACTTTTTTAACCTAGATATTTATAAATACCCCACCTATCAGAGCCTCACATTTATTTCGTTCGGTCACCGATATATAAGAGAAAAGAACCTAAGCATTATAATGTGTATCATAGACTGCTGTTTCAGTCGTCTCTCCTAGTCATGCAAGTCAAATTCTACAAAAAATCGAAAATATTTAAGTAGGACCGAACAGCCAAAATATACTGTCCTTGTCGTTAAAATTTGTTGTTCAACCAGTTTTTCGTTGTGTGGTGCTCAAACAGTGCTGCAAAACGTTCATCAATTCCTATTATATATCAAATAAAATAATGGAGGGACAATCCTTTTTATTGAAAAAAAAAAAAAAATTGTATTGGATAAATATATAGTTATTATTATTGTTATTATTTTGAAACGATCATTACAAACTTCACATTCGTAACTAATGCTGCTCATTTATTTCTCCCAGGCCCACCCGCAGGGACTCACATTAATGAAACTGAAGCCGAACTCAGACGTTTACTATATCCCGATTTTGATGTGAACTATTTTCTCTCAAATTTTCATTGGTCAACGATTATGAAGCAGTATAACGTCTCGCTGCGAGGCCGCTATGTTACCATTTTACCTACCATCAAATTATCGCATGCTATAAATCCGGAAAAAGCCGCTCGCGTACGAAATCCCCATGAAAAAGTAGTGCAGAATTTCCAGTGGAAAGCACTGGCGGCTGCTTTGGATCCCCTAGATTTCAGTGACGATGAGAGTCGTGAGTCGCCTATGGTAATGCCTGGCGGTACGCCTCTCTTTCCTAAAAGTCCCATGGAGATATTCTTCGCCATTACCCTATGCTGCATTAGCATATTCGTGTTATGTTACACAATGGTTGTTTTCTATCGCTGCATTTGTACTCGCAATTATGCCGAATGGCGTTCAAGTTGGAATGAGTCATCAGATTTTACACAAAAAACGGAGCAGATACTTGAGGGAGTGCCAACGCAAATAGCAGGCCACAAACATCGCATTGAGTGTCTGGTGTCCGATGGGACCAATATTATAAGTTGCTGTTTGAAAGGTCAAATAAAAGTGTGGGATGCGAGAAGCGGTGAAAATATATCTACCATCAATCGAGGTGATATGCAAGTGACCACACATCGTGAGGATGGCGAAGTGGTGGTAAGGAAATTAAATTCATCCCCTGTGTGGTGTCTGGATTACTTTGACAATTTAATTGCTGTGGGTTGTGCCAATGGTCGCATTGAGTTATGGGAAATACCATCTGGTATTTTAAAGGTAAGTGGAATATTGTACATATGTTCGTTATTGATTAAATGCATTTTATAACATTACTTGTGTACTTTTCATTTTATTTGTTTGTTACCATCCAGTGCACTTATCATGAAGACTCGAAACGTAATCAGGGCATAACTCATATTAATTTAAACAGCGATCGTGTGATTGTGGCACGTTTGTGTGGGCGTTTGGATTTCTATCGTTTAGAGACGTACTATAAAGGAAAACAAATTGATTGGGGGTTTACTTCGGCGTATAGAAGAAGTAAGTGCTAAAATGATGAATGGTGTTTCAATACGTAATTATTCGAATTGAACATTTTAGCACATGTTCGTACGAATTCAACGGGTAGCATTTGCTTAATGCACCATCAGAACCAGCAACAGGCTCAGCAACGCAATGAGAGAACAACCAAAGAGGAAATGAAATGCACGTTAAGAGGCGTTCGCCTGGCCCATCAGCAGCCCATTACATGCATGGAAGTTGTAAATGATATGGTCTTTACGGGAAGTCAAGATCATACACTAAAAGTAAGTAGATAATACTGCATTTTAGAGCCGTGTGTATAAAGAATTATAACGCTTTATGATCTATCGAGTGATATATTTTTTGAATTATTCTAAATTACATGTTTTCATTGAAACATTTTTAAAGTCAGTTAAGAAATGTGATTATCCCAAAAATAATATATTTGATTTATAAATCATTTCTTGTTCGAGTAGCTCGAGTTATTGCTATTATTATTAGGCTGCATATAGGACTTTAACTCCTTCAATATTTTTATCCGACAATCTCGACATCTGACATAATATTGCATTATTCTATATTCTATATTGGGAACTTAATGTGACTTTTATTCATATCGATGAATAACATATGCTTTAATTTGTTTTTTTTTTTTTTGTGTTATTAATTTTTATATTATTTATGTCTATATTCCCCATTTGTTCGGATCCATTGAGCGTAGTTTCTACTTTAATTAGCTTTTAAGTTGTATATTTTAATTACGTATTCAATTGGACGTAAATTATATATAAGTATGTTATGTAAAATTTGTGAATAAATGCATCTTTCTATTGTTTTTGCAATAACAACAGGTTTCTGAAATTGATAAATATTCCCGTTTTGGTGTTTCCGTTAACTCCGGGAATTTTTAGATCCTAGTTGCTACTTCTACTAGTTTACCAGACTCGTTAATTATTTGAGTAAAAATTGTAAAGTTAGAATTTTACATATATATACTTTATACTATACTATATATATACTTATACTTATATATATATATATATATATATATATATATATATATATATTACGCGTTAGAACACAATTGTAGATTAGTGAATAGTTTTGCCGTTAAACTATTACAGCAGGACTCTTTCGAAGCAAAATAACTTTATTTTTTGTGTTATGTCCATTATCAGGTTTACAGCCTTAATAATACCGATGTAGAGTATACTTTGCACGGTCACTGCGGCCCCATAACCTGCCTATTTGTAGATAGGTGGCAGCCAGGTACTGGGGGCTCAGGTTCGCAGGATGGTTTGCTATGCGTATGGGATCTCTTTACCGGTGCGTGTATGTATAATATACAAGCCCACGATGGGGCCGTCTGCTGTTTAGCCTGCGCACCCAGCTACGTTATCTCATTGGGCACCGATGAACGTATCTGTGTATGGGAACGTTTTCAGGGCAATCTATTGACCACCATAAATATATCAAATGCATACTCAAGTCTGTTAATGTTGACGCCCTCGCTTTTGGTCACAAGTAAAATGGGTAAGTATTTTTTTGTTTTAATGACTTATAAGGCTGTATTTTTATATTATGTGCCTTTATTCCGTAGGATCTCTTATTGTTTGGGATGTACGAACGGGTGAGCCGGCCAGGGAAGTTAAATTAGATTTCTCCAATTTACATTTGTGTCCTAAGATTATGATGTTAGCGTATGATTCTGTGGTCTGTGACTATGGCAATGAAATAAGAGTTGTACGCTTTCCCATTGTCGCCGATAAATCCAACTAAGTTATGTTCAATTTATAACGAACTGCATTAACATTTATACATACCCTAAACCATTCTTAAATTTGTATATTAATGCCTAAGTTTGTAGTCTCTACTGTTGATCTTAAGCCAAACGAAATGTGTCCATTTCCGCTTCTAGGGTACCACGTAACTTAGCTTTAGTTATTCACAATCACACATCATATCATACTTGCATTATTTTCTCCCTCGCTTCGTCCTATCAACAGTGTTAATTATATGAAGGTATCTATTTAAAAAAAAAAAGTTTTAAAAGGCCTTTTATTGTTTAACAATAACTTTATGTTTTATGAATTCTATATTTTACAATATCTATACTTTTCCTGTTTTAAAGTAATTCTTAGAGATTCTAGACTTGTTAACTGTACATTGTTTAAGGTAACACATAAGTTTCATTTGAGTTTCTTTTTGTGACAATTTGTTTTAAATGTTGAACAAAAAAGAAAAAGAAAATGCAATAACTATCCCCTATTTTTTACACTCTTCCAACTATCCCCCAGTGCTTGAGATATTGCGACTTTCTCTTTTTTTCAGCAAAATAGCTTTAGAAACAATGGTTAAGACTAATAGTTTTTCCTGCTCATTTTTCATCATTAAGTCAGTTTTATAATTTATTTAATTTGTTTTTTTTTTTGTTTGAACAGCATTCTTATAATTTTTTTATAAGTTTTTTTATAATTTAATTTATATCTGACATTTCTTCATTTTAGCTTTAAGCTTTAACTCTATAACAATAATAATTTTGTGTTAATCGTGACTATAAATATGTAAAACATTTTTTGTTAAGATAAAAACTTTTGAAAGGTTTTAAAACAGCGTAAAAGTTGACATAACATTAAAAATGCATGCGGAAAGAAATATATATTTTTATCATAAAAAGAAAATTCTATATTTTAAATAAAAACTTGTATTTTTTCATAACATTAAAAAGAAAGAATTCACGTCATTTTTAATTTACCTAAAAGGGAATAAATATTCGATGGCATCTGCTACAAAAACAGTACTTCGGTTTAAAAAATCGCGCGTGCTAAAGAACATTGCATTGTAAAGTAAGGAAAAGAATGGTGCATATATGGCAATGCTACAGTCGTGAGGGAGTGTTACATCGTGGAAAAAGAGGGACAGAAACTGTTTAAATGGAAAAAATAACAGTAGAGCAAGGGTATAAAAGGTATAGGGATAGATGTGAAGTACGAAAATTCTATTAATAGGTAAAGAGGGAAATTTATTTATAAGAACAACCATGAAGATCTGGTAACAGATGTACAGAGTGTTTCGTAGGAGAGAACATTTCTACAAGCTTTTAGTACCGAATGGCAGTACAAGTGGAGAAATCGATCCAGTTATGGTATAAGTTGCCAGCACTAATCCAACACAAAATCAGAATGGCAGTATCGCTATAAGAACAATAAAGTTGCTGATGGTCATGACCTATTAACCGAAGATGAGCTGGTAATCAGCATGTATGACATCTTAAACATGATTTAACTCATTGAATAAATTTCCATTGGTTGGAATCTGCACATGCATTGTTTCTTGTGTTCAAAAAGGCGAGTCATTTGCATGTTCAATAATTACAATCTTTTACCCATTGTTTACAAGGTTCTGTCGAATGTGATAAGTGAACGACTAAAGGTTCTTCCATCTGGACTTCCTGACTAGAATGTATGTTGTGCGGTTGGACCCAGACGCCCCAGTATGAAATTTTCGGCAATGAACTCGATTCAGAAGACGACCAACAGATTACAGATTAATTAAAAGGAAAGAAAATGTTAAGAAATTCAAATAGAAGAAAAGTGAAGTGCGTCGCTAAATGAAAGATCCTAATGTGATATGTTATATTTAACAGAAATCTTCTTTTGTATTTCTTTTATCATTGTGGGCCAGAATTTAAAGTAAAGTTAAAATTTAAAATCCTTTTAAAGAAACAAAACATTGTGCACATATGTCAAAGATCTTATATCCATAAGCAAGAGGAAGGGATTTGGTCCGACGAGTAAAAAGATAGCAAATGAAAAGGAATTTGGTGACAATGTTGCCATAAAAAATCAATGCGTACCAGTATTTATAAGTGTTTTCTGACATTAAAACGGAAATGATTTTTGTATAATGCCGATAAAATTGGAAGAATGTATCAAGGTAAACATAAAAAGCCTAAATTTTGTCCGCACACGTAGTTATAAAAAAAAAAGAATCTAAAATTGTATAAAAATGTGGCAATTTTGAATTTACAGATTTTCTATTTACTCGCCGGAATTATAATAGAGAGGAAATTTTCTAGCAACATGAGAGAATGGTTTCCTCTTATTTATAAATATAAGCTCTTTGATCACATGGGTTTTCTTGTTTCATAAAACAACAACAAATAATACTTTTTTGAGGTTTCAGATGAGTTACAAACCAATAAATGTCGGACAAGGAATTTTTTGTGCGGTATTCACATTACAAGATTAATCTAACGACTATAAACAGAATTTATCCTATCTGCGAACATTGCCAAATTTAATTAAATTATCTACAAATTGTGTTATACCTGTCAGATAAATGTTTTAATGTGCGATATTTATACGATATTTAGACTTTTCAAGTTTCTAGGAAAAAAGTGTGACAAACAACATTGAGTTTTCAAAAAACCTTGTTTTGAAAACAGTTTTTGTAATACAACCGTGTAACGTTTATTCGCAATGTTTGTAATAAAGGTTGGCGGATGAATAGTGCTACTGTCAGCTGTCAATGGGGACTGTTAAAGATGTTGAAGGAATTTGTTTACTTCGGACTGCGTCGAAGACGAATTCGTTTCAACAGCGTTTGGTTCCAGCAAGATGGAGCAACTGCACACCAGACCAGTTATGGCGAAGCTCCAACGAAAATTGCCAAATAAAGTAATATGCAGAAACCCCACTTTTCGCTGACCCCCAAGGTCACTTGACCTGACTGCACCAGACGTTTTTTGGGGTTATGTCAAGCAAGAGGTGTACAAAACGAAACCAAAGTATTGGACTGAGTTGCAGCAGTACATTAAAACAATAATTGAAGCGATCCCCCAATGAATAATTTTCTGATCAGGTATGGCATATGCGTAAATGATCAGGGAAGTCATTTATTTATTTATTTCTGGCTTGTAATTTAAAGCCTTCCGGCCAATTATAAGTAAATTACAATATGCAACAATTCATCATAATAAAAATTAAATATAAAATTTATAAAAATATAATATGACATATAATAATATAATATAACATTATGATCGTTGAAGACAAAAAAAAAGTATGGAAAAAAAGACTAATTCAAAAGTTAGAAGTTAATCGGAATATAATCTTGAAATATAAGATAATCGGTATGTAATAAAGGCTGCCCACAGTTTAATTGAAAACAAAATTTTACAGTAAAGTCTGAAAGTGTTGTAGAATGTGCCTTTTGTAACAATCAGGAAATAATTTAAAACTTTTTAAATGGCTTGGTAGTAAATTGTATATTCAAGCTACTCTTACTACAAAAGCACGACCCATGAGTGTGGTTATTTTAGGAATAAGAAGCTGCTTATTACGAGTGGAATGTGAAAAATTAAATGAATTAAAAAGAAATTGAGGACTACACAATCAAACAACTTTATAAAATAACAGCAAAGACCTAAAATCTACATAATTTTTAAAACTACAACCCAAGAAACGCTTAACATACGGTGTTATATGAACACGACGCCTCAGTGAGTATAAATATCTCATAACTCTATTAAACGCCATCTGAACTTTCCTCATATTTTGTTTATTAGTGTCACTATATAACTCTAAACAATATAGAATACTAGGCATGATATAAGCATGAACCAATTTCTCTTTAATCGATCTGGGCAACACTAAGTCGGTATTATAAAAACTTCGCAGTGAATAATTTAAACGTCCGACTACATTATCCACATGATAGTTAAAACTTAGTTTGTTGTCTAAAACTACTCCCAAACAATGTACACTGTGGACCACTTCAATACGTGTGCCACGATAAGATAGATTCAGGTCATTTACGGTATAACATCTTCAGAACCGATTATTAATATAAAGTGAAATTGAATTTTCTATACAATAAAAAACAATAAATGAAATACATTGATTAAAAAAGTTATTTCAACTTATTATCGTAGTGTAATTATTATGCCAGCCCGTATAAAGGCAACAAGACCAAACATGGCTGCTAAAACGCTTACGAGTATATGCCAAGTGTAGAGAAAGACGTGGCGGAAACAAAAGTAGTTCAAATTAAATCCAATAGTTTGGAAATTAAAAAACAAAATGTAAATATGTGTCCCCATATTCATATTTGGTCTGAATACACCAAACTTGTTTATATTTATAAAAATCCTCTTATATAAACAGCATAAAAGTTTGTTTATTTATCAAAAACCGTCTGTTGGTCCATTTATTTTAATTAATGTTTTCGTTTCCGGGGAAATTTTCTCGTCCCTCCTTAAATGAAGTGAATTAACTAAATGCCAGATATTTCGTTAAAGTCCTGTCAATTGTTTATATTTTTATTGGTGTTCGTCTTCATGGCTTGTGAAATTGTTCTTGCTGTAATTTGAGAATAAAACGGTACCTATGAATTGAAACCGAACTTTCGTCTTTTTTTTGCTTGAACAGCTTAATTATTTCTTGTGATCCCCGAAGCCTTAAAAGAACTTAAAGGTGGGAATACGCGACATGTATTTTACATATCGCATGTCACTTTTTTGACCCGTCTGTTTATCGTATGTCTGTCAAAATTATGAAAAACCACATAACATTGTCATTAACAGCTGATGTTGTTATGATACAAAAACCATTTTTTTTAAAGCAATCATTAATACTTTTATTTATATTGTTAATAAATTACTTACTTTTGCGTTTTGTCTATTCATTTTAAATTATTTTTATTTTATTTTATTTTATTTTTTTTTTTTTTTTTTTTTGTAGTCGTTGAACACTTGACGCTTTGTTGTTTATAATAAAACAGCTGACGGCGATGCGGTTTACGTACAAAAATAGAACACGCTCTATTTCAAAAATTGCCATATGTATTGCATGATGCATGGTGCATATGGCATGTTTGACAGGGGCCACACGGCATGCATAATTTTTTTGTATGTAAAAGTGACATGCGATATGTAAAATACATGTCGTGTATTCCCATCTTAAGGCAAACAACGTCTATCCGAGAGCGACTTTGATTAGCACAATGTGTACACTTTTTCTTCAAGAGTTTCCATCACTAATAACAGTACAATGCCACATTTTACAACTGTGGAAGTTAGCAAAAGTACCACAGCCTTCCCCCCACAACGATTAAACGAAAAGTTTAAGTTGTCAAAACCACCGGAATTTACCAGAAGACTTGACTAAGGACTAAAAACGTACGCCAAAAAATGGTGCGTGTAGCATTGCAAATACAAGCAAATTTGGAGAATGTGGACGAGATAAAGACCTGCCATCCAGATTATCCATTTTTTATAAAACTAACCTGCACAAATTGCGGTGAGACCTCAGATAAATGGCATGATATTACGGAGTCGGAGAAGGTACAACAGGATTCGCGTAATCCAAACGGTTTCAATTTCTTTATGAAATGTAAAATGTGCAGCCGTGAAAATTCCATTGATGTGGTGGAGAAGTCGAATGGTAAGAAGAATTGCTATTTCTGATGCTGAAGGCACTAGTTTCAATGGGCTTTTTGCAGATGTTTACACCCAAGATGATTCTGGACGATTTAAAACGATTGTTGTGTTCGATTGCCGTGGCGCTGAACCGGTAGAGTTCTCCCCCCGCTCGGGTTGGATTGTTAAATCAGCAGAAAATGGACAGATTTTTGATAATGTTGACCTTTCTGAGGATGATTGGGTTGACTTCGATGAGAAGAATAACAACTCTGTAGGTATTTATGAATTTGCTTCAAAATTCATTAAACTGAAGAAGTAAGAGAAGTAAATGACTTTAATAGACAATTTGGGTACAATCGAAGAGAAAAAGAAAAACATTTTGAGAATGTATGAAATTTGTACATTTATTAATTACATTCAAAACGAAAATCAATTAAATTTTTTATATATAAGTCATGAAAGATGGAATTTGTGGCCTTTCTGATATTGGAAATATAAAAAGGGAAGTTGGGGACAAATTTTATAATTAAATTCGATATGTTTGGCGTACATGTATGCAACAATGAATCCGTCTGGGAGCCCAGAAAGTGTCGGGGGGAAACGAAAGAAAAAGAGGCAAAAAATATGCTGCCGAAACCCGGGATTGAACCGGGGACCTTTAGATCTTCAGTCTAACGCTCTCCCAACTGAGCTATTTCGGCTACCTGCAATGGCTCATCTTATTTATGAATCTAACAGAGTGACGTTACTTATTTTATGTGTTTGATGTATGACACGTTTATGATACACCCTGTCATGTCATCAACTGTTACAGATTGTGGAATTTTAATTTTTTCTTGAGTTGACTGCGTACAGAGCACGTTTACCAGATGCTCATATTTCGGAGCCAATCGATAAAAACTGGTTCACAGCTACCGACCCGCGATTTACTTGGCATTAAGAGGTATTAAAATGATAAAGAGGAAACATATATAGACAAAGTTAGAACAATTGCTTCTTCAATTAGATATTGCCGATAGTCAGGCAGGTTGACAGTGTCTAAAAAAATACATAGCCTGTTTCCCTCAAAACATTAATTCGTCAAGTAAATCTACAACTATTTGTTTTCGTTTTTCTAATTCGAATGTATTGTTTTAAAGATATTGTCTTACCATAAAACCATTATTTTTAAGTGAACTATTATTGTATAATGGGATGTTAAAAAACGTATACCGGCAATATTGTCTTTGTAAAAATTTTGATTGTTTACGAAGTCTTTCATACGTTTTATAAAAATCCTTTCGTATGTCGTTTTGAACATTTTGTGGAAACAGACTGATAATTTTATTACAAACTGTTCGACGTCAAATCGAAATTTTGACAGTATAATAACATTTCACCATGTGGCTTTTGTTATTTTCGTATTTTTCGAGAACCAGATGGCTAAAAGTTTTCTGACTTACGAATGTCTGAAATTATTTCCTCTTAAAGGCCATATGTTATGGTTCACAGTAACGTGGACAATGTAATGACGCTTTGTCAGTTAATTGGATTTCTTCCCATATATAAAATATCGACTTATCTTAGTTTTCCACTGAAAATTGTTTAGTTTCGTTTTCAATAAACACGCCCACATCGGTAGTCCTATAGAAGGATTAACTCGGATTTAAGATGCTTGAAATGTCTGGAATCAAATTAAGACGACAACATTCGCCTTAGTGATACCAGCAGTGAAAAACCAATATTATCTTTTCTATTTGTATTTCTGTGATCACAAGGAAAACGACTTAAATGGAGTTAGGACAAAGTAGAATTTGTTCGTTATTATACTTATTTTGACGCTATTTAGGCTCAATTCTCTTTTCAAAATTCGTTGTTGTTCAAACCATTGATTTTTGTCAAATATCCCTAATTATTGATAACATAAGAACAGATTTTTTGTTATCGTTTAAGTACTTAAAGGCTGGTACTATGGCTAAAGGCTATACTATGACCTGCCACGGTAAAACTCTATATAAAAAAATGGTGACGGAATTGTTTTTTTTTTCACGAGGAAAATTTTGTTAAGTTGTTGACGTTGCATCCCTTTTTTTGTTGATTTCCAACACTGAAGTTGGAATAATCTACATTTTTACATCGATAACACATTTATAAACTTGAAAGTGAAATTTTAATCAAGAAGGACGTAACTTAACAATCCTACAAACATATTGTCGAACATGTTATGATGTAAAAACAGCAGCTGTTCTCATTTAAGTTTTGGAAATAAATGTAAGGAAAGTTGGGTGCATAAATGGTATTCAAATAGTAGTTATTTTATGCATTTTGTAATTTGCTTAATATTGGCCAAAAGGCTTTCAATTCCAAGACTGTTCAATAAATGAAATGAAATGAAATGGTAAAAATATTAGAACGAACTCCTCTCATACGCAATATATCGTTTTTTTTTCTTTTTTTAGTGAGAATACTAATATTTTTTTTTAGTATTTTCACTGGCCGCTGCCATAGCTGATGCAATCCCTTTCAAAGCTGGGATGATCAATTCCAATATTTGTTCAATACCGCTATATACCGTTTTTAACTATAAAATTAATGATACAATTGTTTAAAAGGCATTGCAAATACCTATCAAAACTTGTTTGAGTTCTTATATGGAAAAGATTCTCTCTAAATATTTGTACCGTGCTGACTTTTTGCGGTTGCGAAATTTGAAGCTAAATTTCGCGAAGAAAATTTCCTTAGATGGCAACACCAACCTTTTTTTATTTTCCAACACCGAAATCGGAATAACTTACATTTTTACGACAATTTTGAGGCTTAGCAATATTTTGTAAACTATTTTCATAAAATCGATTCAAATACATTAGGCTTCGACCTGGACTTCCTCAAAACATCAGTTTGCAAGAATCGACCAAGCAGTGTAACCATGTAAACATGAGCATAATGGTTTTTAAATATAGAGTTATCCATTTTGGTGGTTTCAAATCTGCCGGTATGGCTGTTAAATACCTGTTATCCGAAGTATTATTTATTTAGTGAAATGTTTGCCATTTACGGATATGAATTATTTAACAACCGAAGAACGCGAAAAAATAGTTAAAACTTACTACAAAAGTGGTGGTTCAAAAGAGGGCAATTTTCATGCATTATGGGGTGATTATGGTTGTTATAATCGACCTAGTGTGCAAGAAGTGGCCAGATTATAAAAAAATTTGAAGATACTGGAAGCGTTACAAATGTGTCAGACCTGTTACTGAAAGTGTGGCGGATAATACGAATTTAATTTCAGAGCGCTACGGCCCTATGATAACCGATTTTTTTGGCCTGCAATTGAAGATTATGAACTGAATGACATGTAGTTCCAACAAGACGGTGCCATGAACCACACAACACGACTGATTTTGGCTTTATTACATGAGAAGTTTCCAGAAAGCGTAATTTCACGTTTTGCCAACTTCAATCAGTCATCAAGATCATGAGATTTGACGCCGTTGGATTTTTTTGTAGTGCTGCGTCAAAGGCATTGTTCACGCGGATAATCTCCAAACGTTGCAGCATTTGAAAACCAACATTCGCCAAGTTATCGATTTGGAAGCTTTGATTCACATCATTCACAATAGAGGCACCCAAGCAACAGCAGGTAAATTAAGAAGAATTTTTTAATTTGTTTCTTCTTTGAAGTTAATTTGTTTGATGTTAATCCTTTAATATTTAATCCACTTTTATATTTTTTTTTGTTTACCTGCTGAGAATGAAAACTGTCCGATATTTGTTATTTCTTTATTATGAGGTGTTAAATTTTATTTTTCGACTTTATTGCTCATTCTTCTATTTTTGTTAAATATTTTTTATAATAATTTTTTCTCTACTCCAATATTTTGATATATAAAATAATTTTATATAATAAAAAATTGCAATCAAAGAAATTAAAAAATGTACAAATAAAACAAATTTGTTTAAGCCTTGGTACAACTAACTTTACTTCATTTGGGAATTGTTGAATATATAAAATAACAAAAAAGAAACACGAATAGGATTTTACGGCATTTTATACGACTTTCATCACATTTAGAAAAAAGCTAACTGAGAAATCTACGCGGTAGTTAATCTACAAGACAAAAATTCTAATAAAGAAACGAATTAATAATAATTTACGTATTAACAAACAATGGAAAACAAAAAAAAAAAAATTTTGATGATATTGATATCACTACTGCTAATAGTATATGCATTACAAAATATTTTTGTAACTAGTGTCTTGATCGTTTATGCTAAATATGTGTTTTAAACATAATTTCAATAATTTTTGTTTTATTTTGTGTTTCAAATGAGGTACTTTTCGATTACAGAGTTGTATTTACGCGAGAAATTGATTTAATATAAAATACAAATTAATATTAGCGTTTATACTGACATCGTATTTGGTGTGTATGCTACACTGCATGTAATTATAATGAGAATAAAATCGATCCGCGCATTAAATTTCAATTCGAATTGGAAGTGTGTGAGTTTTTTCTTTTTGCAATATAATTGTATTTTTTAAACTTTGTTTGCGGGCCATTTACATAAATTAACAAATGTTTACTTTTAAATATAAATAATAATTACTTTACAGACATAATATAAATCCTATTTATTGCATGTGCTTTTCTTGTAGTTACTCCTGAATTGTCGTGTCTTTTTTCTTTTCTGTCACATGGGGCTCCAGTTGCATGAACCCTCATCATGCACTATTTTTGGATTTGATATTAACTTATTGACTAAAGTGGAGGGGGTGCATTAGCCTTTAATGGTTTTCTTTCGCATTTTATTTATTGACTACAAACTATTGATTAGCGGTTATGGCCGATATCCGCCGCCGTGTGTCATTGTTATCCTGGCCGTTTTGCGTGTGTGCCTGGGATTCTAAAGTGTTACCGTCCTTTACATCATCATTGGGATTATCCCAGAACACACGTTCACCCGAACCAAATAAGTTGAAGAACGTAGCGGCGATAATGTAGATAAAGGCAGCAATAAAGAATACCTTTTTCCATTGCGCAATGGTGGGCTAGAAGATCAGAAAACCATAATGAAATGTAAGCTCTCTAGAGATACTTGCAGGCGTTGCTATATTTACCTGGTTATTTATCAAATTACCCGCCGCAATGGGTGCCAAGAGGCCTGCCAAATTAGCCGAGCAATTTGTGATGGCCATAAGGAAGCCAGCGAAACGTGGTGTTAAATCCAAATGATTGATTTTAAAACCTGAATAGATGCCACCATTAAGACCTACACCAATGGTTAGGATAGCCAAGGTGAGGATACGATCACAGCCAGTATACGAGGCGGCTATTAAAGCTAAACCAGGGCCGTATTGACCTGAAAAGGGGGGAATTAAAACAAATACATTAAAAAATACAATAAAAATATAAGAATATTGGAAATATTGTATAGATCGCCACGTTTACATCCTCTCCTTCTATGATGTCCTACACATAACATTTTCCGTAATACCAATAACCGCCTTCAAATGGAAAGGAATGTTGGGAGATTTGTTAGAAAAATAATATTGCTTGCGCTTTCAGCTATTGTGCGTTTGTAGACCCTAAGCTGTACTCCATTAATCATACGAAACAAGTAAAAATTCTGCAAAGAGAATTCTGTTTGCACAAATTATCTGCCGCAGAGTTCTGTTTTACAGCATTGAACCGTTTAATGCTTATTATTCGTCTAAGAGTTGTAGGTTCTTGATAAAAAATTATACAACCTCAAAGGGCTAAATTAGTTTTGTCTTAGCTTTTAAAACAAAAAATTAATAAATGGAAGACGTGGAGAAGAAACTTTTCTGTAGAAACAAAAGATACATTGTTTAAACGGAATTTCGTCTAAGTTAGTGCTTTACATTTCTCTTGAGCTTTTTGCTGCAAACGGCAAAGACATAAACAAACAGAATTTCATTTGAGTTGTATACCAGTATTATCACCCAACCAAAAAGTGGATGAAAACTTAGGTGGTTGACAACTCTTTCGGGTAATCGAGCAGTGTGGCCCAAAGTTTCTTAAAAACTTAAATTGTAGGTAATTTCCTTAAACAGCAGGTAATTTTTCTGAGTCCCTAATTACAGTAATGGATAATTCAATGAATGTATAAGAGTTTGGTCATACCTCGTTTGTGGATTCAAAGAAAGTGTGTGCTCTGCATCATGCCCTGGATCTACTTTCCAGCAAAATTGGGAAATGAAACTGCAAAAACACTGCCTTGAGTGTGAGGAAATCGTAAAACGCACGAACTCTTGAGCGTAATTAGCAATGCAATCCATATTTTCATACTTCACATATTAGTCATATTAAATTAAACACAGCGTTTGGCCAAAAATTCTAAATGTCATTCTCAAAGATGTAAATATTTTCCAAACGCTAAGTAATTCGGAGCCTTTAATTTGGTTAACATCCCTGCTTCAGCATTCCTAAACGAAAATTTCGTGCGGAACTGAACATCACCAGATAATTTGTGCTGGCGAAAGTTTTCTTGCAAAAAGCTTCTTTGCAAATTAATTTTTTCCCAAACTTATCGGAAAATAGTATTTCCGCAAAACACTCACTTCCAACCTTGTACAAATTTACAATTTACTATCTCTATGTTCAATTTTAAGATTACACTTCATCAAGCAGCTGATATTTTCAAATACAAAAAGCTAAATTCTTCAACACAATTTCTCGAACTGGTTATTAGAGATTTTTAGTCCCCCATTTTTCAGTTAACACGTTTCTCAATAAAATCTTTTAAACCCCTCTATAATAGTATAAATTACTAACTTACCAATCGAATTCATAACTTTTCTTGTCTGCGTGTGATTAAAACGTTTTGAAGAGATCATCCAATCGGCCACAACCGAAATACTCATAGAAAAGATCCACATAGCCAAATACGGCAATGATGACAACAAACCGTTGGATTTTAACGAAAATCTTAATACTTGTTTCATGTAAGTTGGCAATTCAGTCATCAACGTCTCGTAACCATAATTGTGGCCCATGTGAGCAAACAAGATGGCATAGAAGGGCAAGCATTTGAAGATGTTCCTGTAAGGAATGGGAGGACTCTGGAAAGCGCCAAACACAGTACGTTATACATAACAAATTAGACTTCTGTAAAATGTAAGCGACCTACCTTCATCTCCATGGTACCCCACAATGACTGATTGATGTATTTCTTTTCACGCTCGTCAATGGTTGGATGCGATGAGGGATCTTCGTATACCCAAATGATGAAAGCAATCGACCATATTGTACCCACAATACCGAAAACATAGAAAATTGAGGGCCAGCCTCCATCGAAACCATACTCAGCCAACAGGCCGGACAAAGGCATAGAGATAATTGTACCAAATTGAGCGCCCGCATATACCGCGGCACCCATACGTGATCTTTCATTGGGTGGTATCCATTTGGCCAACAAGGCATGAGTGCAGGGAACGATGGGCCCTTCGCCAAGACCCTGAATGAAACGTACAATGCACAAACCGACGACACCACCCTCACGGGCGGCAACGGGCACCAAGAAAGCAAATACGGAATTGATCAACATACCGTAGCCGAGGAAATTCAAAGCACCGTATTTTTTGGCTAACATGCCGAAGGGAATCTAAAAGGAAAAATAATGAAATTAGGTGGAAATCGTATAGAAGGTTTAAGACTAAGGAAAGTTTACCTGGGTTATGACATAGCCATAGAAGAACGAGGATAGAATGTAACCTTGCAGAGCCGAATTCCAAGCAAATTCGCCATCTTGACCATTATCCTGGGAGGAATAAAAAGAATAAAAGGATTATATTATTTAAGGTATTATGATTTTAATAAAAATAAATGCAAAATTAAATTTATATTCATTAAAAATATTAGCTTTTGATTTAGGCTAAGTATACACTCAAGTACTTCGTGTAATTGAAATCTTTTATTTCTCGATTTTATTGGCTGGAATGCTTGATTTTTATGGGAAAACGTATATGGTGAATATAATCAAAATCCAATGGTAAAATTGGGATTGCTATGTGACCGTGGCTTTATGTTTAATTTATGATGAACTTAATTCTCTGATTTTTATTTATTTTTATTTCATTTATCCAAAAAAACAATAATACTAAGCCTTTAAGGCCAAAAATGCTTATTACACAGCAATAATTTCCTGAGTATCTACCTATATAATGATCTTAAATTTATTTAAGATTATGATTTTAACCATAATTTCAAAGAAATATGGGAGTTTTCAGCAATTTCGCTGAAATAGGGATCTATATGGGCGTGAACTAAGGCTATATTTATGTTGTTCGAATTCTCGAACTAGTTTTTTGTCTCAAACCAATTATTTCCATTTACAAACATCAGATGTTTAGATGAAATCTATTTCACCAAAACAAAGACCATGAACTCATCCAGCCAAATCTTCTGGTGCAAATAACTGATTAAATAACTACTTATGTATATTATAAGAGAACTTGTTCTAGTTTTGGTCTTATCCATCGTTGATTTTTACTTAAGATTGTCCCAAAATTAAAGGTTCTTTTCGGCAAAACTAGAACATAAAACTCTTCTTTCGAACTAGTTCTGGAATATATTGATTCTGGATATATTGATGATATATTGATTGATTGATTGAATTTTGTATCACATTTTAAAATATTTGCTTCCAGTTTTCCTGCAACAAATACTTTAAAAAAATGGCAAATTAAGATCAATGTTCACAAAACCCAAAGCATAATTTTCCGTTTCAACAAATCTCCGAAAAGAATCCCTATGAGACCAATATACTTTGAAGGCAACACCATAGAAACTCAAAATGATGTTAAATATCTTGGGGTGATTTTAGACAGAAACTCTCCTCCCAGAAACATATTCAATTATTCATCATTCAGGGCATTATGGCCATTTTTAAACAGACGATCAAGTCTAAGCTTTAAAAACAAAAATCTTATTTACAAAGTGTGCTATAAGGCCTATAATGTCTTTCGCTTCACCTATATGGCAAAACGAGGCTCAAAGCCATTTACAAAAAATGCAAACTCTTAAAAAAAAAAAAAATGCTTATAAATGATTTTCAACAAACATTGGAGCGCACTTCTGTGCTACA
Source organism: Philornis downsi (assembly GCA_019455685.1). NCBI lineage: Eukaryota > Metazoa > Arthropoda > Insecta > Diptera > Muscidae > Philornis > Philornis downsi. The sequence continues at coordinate 445,986 of JAHXMU010025568.1, read as the reverse complement.
TGAAGAAACAGGGTACGAACTTTTTAAGGATTATTTTAAAAGATTAAATGATAACTATTTTAATAAGATTCTCTATTCTACTTTTCCTGTAATAAGAGAATGTAAGGATTTATAAATAACTTCATAAGGGGAATTTGTCAAACTGAAAATTTGTGCCTATAAGTGGTCATCTTCGCAGATAATCACTCTATGAACAATAATTTTTTTTTAATGTTTGGCTTTACTATTTGTTGTTGTTTTTCAAATTAAGGTTTTTAACCTTTTTACCTTTCAAATCGATTGTAACTCCACTCAATTAATTCACTTTTATGCAATAACAAGATTTAGTTGTTGTAATATCTTTGAATAAAACTCAAAAACTGTACATAGTTATTTATTTTTTAGATTTAAATTGTTGTTGGGTTAATAAAGAAAAAAAAATAAAGGGTGTCCCAACAAGAACGCAAGATTTAAATGGCTGATGCAGCAATTGACATGTGGCGCCGTCTTGTTGAAACCACATGCCCTCCACATTCATTTCTTCAATTCTAGGCACGAAAAAACTGGTTATCATTTCACGATACCGAACGCCATTGACTGTTTGCGCTTGACATGCCTCATTTTCATAAGAAAAAGGTCCAATGATTCCTCCAGCCCAAAATCCACACCACACAGTGACACGTTGAGAATGCATTTGCTTCTCTTGAATCACTCGAGGATTTTCCTCACCCCATATGCGACAATTCTGCCTATTGACGAAACCATAAAGATGGAAATGGGCCTCGTCACTGATGATGATTTTATCGGCAAAATCAGCATTTTCATGTTCTCTCCAATACCCAATTAACGAACTCCCTTCGCTGTCCATGGCCAGCTGGCTTCAGTTTCTGAGTCAATTGAACTTTGTATGAACTTTGTCAAATTTCGCTGCATTGTGTATTTGGAGACACCAATTTGCTGAGCTCGGTGTCGAATTGAGGTGGATGGAGTTTGAGCGACATCACCACGTACACCTTTGACATTTTCGGTCGATCGACCCGGTCGAAGGCGCGTTGTTGTCTTTACATCACTAACAGACCCAGTTTTGGCAAATTTATCCATTAATCTCTTTACAGTTGACTCTTTTGGAGTATTATTGTGACCCCAAATTGATCGCAATTTGCGAACTGTAGCCGCAAAACATTCACCATTTTGGTAAAACAATTTCACAATGAGAATGCGTTGTTCATTCGTGTAGCGCTCCATTTTTAGTAACCTCGTACATTCTACTAGCAAACAATAACTATTGTTCAAATGTCAAACAATAACACTTCGAATGGCGCCAAATTTAAATCTTGCGTACCTTGTTGGGACACCCTTTACATTTTGTGCAACTGGAGCTACTTGCAATGCACTGATTGCATTGAAGATCTAATTCAATGGAGATACATTGTCACAGAATTTATTCTAGAACTAATGTTGCTGGGAATCAATTACAAAAAATGTTGATATAGAAACAACGAAATGAGAAATTTCGGCGGCAATTTAAATGACGTAAAGGGTTTAAAAAAGGATCTGTTGTGAAACACTTTGACAACTGCTATTGCGACATATCATATGGAACACAAACAACATCATTTTCACTGTAACTGTGTAATTCTGTATGCTAAACAATGCTGCCAAATTCTTAAGAATAATTATCTATAAATCTACTTACCACTTCCGTATAGTTGCTATCTGGGCACTCATCATCCAAAACATCTTCATGCCCATCACTGATAGCTGTGTGATTTACCATAGCCACAATAGCTACGGACATGTTGGTACGCATCACGTAGGCATTGGCCATGCCCAAGAAAAGCATGAAAGTGACAAAAAAGCGGGTTTGAAAAAATCCTGAAAATAAAAAAGTTAAATTTGTTTAAAAAATCTTGCAACTAATAGCTTTCGAGTTGATAATTGCTCAATGATATGACATTTTAAATTTAATAAATTAACTAAACATTAGCAAAGAGTTGTAACAATTCGAAGATATGTGCGAATTTGTTGTTTGAATATACGAGTACATATACTATAAATTATTTGCATTGTAAACGAAATAAAAATAATACGTTAGCTCACTTCTTTGTTTCGTTTACGAAGCCAGTGAAAAGTTGGAAGAAATATGTGATCTTGTAGATGGTAAGAGAACAATATTGATTATATCGAAAACTGTAAAATATTCATTCAGCTTTAATGAAGGGTTAAAGTTAACAAAAATATGAAATCGTAACATACAGGCCTGTCACAGAATTTTGTGGTATGGTTTCGAATTCACATTTTCCAAATCGATCGATATGGTTTAACCTTCTTCAGAAATCGATCGATTTTGTTAATTCCCAAATTGAAGATATCCCGTTTTTTTGATATGGCAACGCAAAGAATAAAGAACGCAAAGAAAAAAGCAAAGACCATATGTTTTAAAATAAACAAAAGTGTTAAAATTATTACAAGTGACAATACGATAATTAAAGTTCTCGCGCTAGGAACTCCATTAACACTTCGATGAAGTCCTGACACCCGCGCCACAGTATCCTCGAGATCGTTTAGGACGTATTTGTTGCATTGGCCGCCACCAGTTTTTCTGTCCTCATTTTTGTTGTGGCACAGCTTTCTTTTTACAAACACCTTCCAGTCCGCCCAAGTTTTTTTCCACCCATTGACGTCCTTGGTTGGCGGACCGGAGGAATTTAATTTTGCGGTTAGTTCAGCCCACAACGCATCAGCTGCCACCCTATCTTCCTTTACATACCCCTTAGCTATGTCCTGGCGGGCATCCATAAACTCGGCCAATATACGCTCTTGTGCGGGACTCCTATGTTTTCTCCTAAAATAACGCGAATTGTTACTAAATAAAATAATTTAAGAAAATTTTCCCATACATGTTTCCATAAATTATTTTGTTTGTTGTGCCTTTCGTTTTGTTTCGTCAAAACTTGCCAGTATACAATGTTATTGCAAATTAGTTACTTTTACTTTGAAGAAATATGTGGTTTACACGAAAAAAAGGTGGCAATACTGCATTAAAAAGTAGTCAAAAAAAAGTTGCTTGCTGTGCTACCCCCGAAAAATACGCAATAATTGTTTAAATTAATCATTAATATGTTTATTTTCACCGCAATCTATTAAAAACAGTATCTTTTATTGATATAAACCAATTGCAAAGACATTTTTTTAGTTTAAGATAGGAAAAAACCAAAACCATTTACATAATTGAAAGTGGTTTCAAAACCAAAAAATTTTGCGGTTTTGACTGTCTGGAGAAGCAAATTACGAAATGGAAACCATTTTGATCGAAATGGTTTTCTGTGACAGGCCTGATAATGACAATAAGATTTTAAAACCCGAATTGAAAGAAATTATTATAATTTTTTGTCGAGCTTTTATCGAATTCTTATTAGGGTTTGTTTATGCTGCCTTAATTCGTGTTTTAGATTTTGAACGGATATAAAAATCAGTTGTTTTGAGCAAAAACTGTGCCAAAATTGAGCAACATCAGTGTGATCAAATGGCATTTTCTTTTATGGGAAAAATTCAAAAAGTAGGGTGAATTTTCAAATTTCGCAGGCTACACTCATTCGACTTTCGATTATTTTTTTTTTTATTATGTTGGTACACTCGTCTCGAAGATGTGTTGAAGGTTTCATCCATATATCATGTTTAGTTTGTTTGCGAGAGGCATAAATAAGGCAAGTGTTTTGCGTGTTCGGCGATTTTCTGCTATCGAAAAAATGCATCAAAGAAGTTGCATCAAATTTTGTGTAAAAAATGGAATTAAGTGCTCAAAAACACTTGAAATGTTGACAGTGGCATACGGTTAAGATATTCTGAGTCAACAAAATGTTTACAAGTGGTACAAGCTTTTCAAATGTAAATGATGACGCTCGCTTTGGATGCCCCAGCACATCAACAACCGATAAAAATGTTGAGAAAGTGAAGAAAATTGTTATGGAGAATCGTCGAATCACAATTATCATTTCGGAAATTTTGGGCATGAAGTGTGTGGCAGCGAAGTTCGTTTCAAAATTGCTGAATTTTGACCAAAAACAACGTCGCATGAGCATCGTTCAGGAATTGTTGAATGACGTCAACGATGATCCAGATTTGTTTAAAGGGATCATAACTGGTGACAAATCATGGGTTTATGGTTATGACATCGAAACCAAAGCCCAATCACCCCAATGGAAGAGTCCAGGAGAAGAGTTCAAGACCAGAAAAAAGCACGCAAAGTTCACCCAATCACCCCAATGAAAGAGTCCAGGAGAGCCAAGACCAGAGAAAGCACGCCAAGTTCGATCAAATGTCAAGGCTTTGCTCACTGTTTTCTTCGATTACCATGGTGTAGTGGATCAGGATTTCTTTCCACAAGGTCGTACGATAAATAAGGAGTGTTACCTTGAAGTTATGCGCCTTTTGCGTGAAGCAATACGAAAAAAACGCTCGGAATTGTGGAAAAAAAATTCATGGCTTTTGCATCATGATAATACACCAGCTCATTCCATCTTTTCTTGGCCAAAAACAACACTGTTATCATGTCTCAGTCACCGTATTCACCGTATTTCCCAAGATTGAAGAGACCCATGAAAAGGCGGCATTTTGCGATGATTAAGAAGATGAAAACCGAATCGCTGAGAGATTTCAAGGACATACCAAAAAGTGCATATCAGAACTGCTTCGAGGATTGGAAAAAACGCTGGCACAAGTGTATTATATCTGAGGGGGACTACTTTGAAGGAGATAAAATAGAAATTGATGAATAAACAGATATTTTTTGAGAAAAATGAAAATTCACATTATTTTGTGACCACACCTCGTATGTGCAAATTTTGAACTTGTTTCTGAAGAAAGTGAAGAGAAGTTTTTTTATTCTTCTCTGAAAATGTCACTACCGGAGAATGGCTCCTTTTTCAATAAGGGATGGTGATCATCATTTAAATGTAAAGAATTTCGTGATTTCTACAAAACTACTGTTTTGTGTCGAAACAAGGACATTAATTAGCTCTTTTCCTTTCAGTACAACAGTGGTTACAAAGGCTTTTATACGCAATACGAACCAAAAGGATTGATGCCACCATGGAAGACAGAAAAAATTCATAAAATTCGATTAGATTTTTTCTTCGGCATATTGATTGATTGATTTTGAGTTGTAATGTGATACAGATTTCAATAAAGTTAGGAAAAAATGCAACCATGCACTCAGACCGAGAGAAAATTGGGAAATTCATGGCAAAATATGCACCAATGATTTTTATATTTTTATAAATTCGGTCTTTTCCATATCCAGATTGTAAGACAATTCTGCTATCGAGTTAATCTACGTCTCTGTTCTTATCTAGATTACAAATCATATTTATAAACATCAGTTTATAATGATTCCACTCAGCCTCTTCTTGAAAGTGGACTGTTAATATTGCCAAAAACATTTCCACAATCATGTTCAGATTTTCAGAAACCGATAATATTCGTTGGAAAGAACATTTATGTTATCCCTTACAACTGAATCTGCATTTGTTGTGTTAGCAATATTGTGAAAAATAATGTGGCATAAAGATCATAATACTCGTAAAGATGAAAAATATCCAGCCGTATGATTAATTATTCACTTAATAATAATATGACATAGAATGATGAATAAAATTTTACTACGTTCATTAGTTTGCTTTGGGTGGGCGGAATGACGCCGATATCAGTTATCATACATACTGGCACATAGATGGGAACAATTTTTATCATTTGAAAGCTATGATAGACTATTCTGTACGAAGCTAGAGGTCTTTACTGAGTGACTAAGAAACATAAGAACGGTTGCCGTTTGTAAAATTCAGATTTTCACAAAAATATTTTGTTAGCATTATAATATTTTTAGATTAGTAATCGATCGTGGGGCGATCGTTAGTACACGTGACTATAGTTCGCATGATCACAGGTTCAACCCCACAAGCAGCGGCGGACACAAAAATGTGTCTAACACTTCGAGTAGTCGAGTAATCGATAAGTTTTGCAAATGGTTTTCAAAGCGTGATGCTCTTAATCGTCGTTAAACTGTAGATGCCGTTAAGTGAGTCTAAAAATAGAATGCGTGTAAGCTCACTGAATGCGAGAAGCTCTTCTACGTCTCATTCATAAGATGCGAGGGAATTTGTTTCTATTTCGATTTTTTTTTTAATGTTTTTAGTTTCAGTTATCTACGTTATAGACGCTGAAACTAAATCTCTATGCACTTATCAACATATGCCGTTTTGCGATTTTCTTCAATAATATTGCAGAAAAGGCAGATGGTTTTGAAAGATCGGATTTTTGTTGGCAATGTGGACTTGGCTTATGATTAGCATCTTATTTATAAGGCAACTTGTCGAACAAAGAACAAAAGTTGTTTAATTTTACTTTAAAAGTTAGCATTCGATTATTCAGATCATATCGAAATTTCTTTCATGTTCAAAATGCTCCTAGCGCTCCAACAATTTAGCGATTGGTTCAGCGCTTTGGGCAACAAGAGGCTGTCTGTGATCTTCCGCGTGCTAGAAGACTTGGTGCAGTTCGAAATGAAGTGACCATTGCTCGAGTGCAAGCAAGTATTGAGGAAAACACCGAAGCTTCCACCAGGTGACGTTCTCAGCAGTTTGAGATGTCTAGGCGGCCTTTGTAAAGAATTTTACATGTGTTATATCTTTTCCCATATAAGACGCAATTGGTTCACGAGTTAAAACCAAATAATGCACAAGAACGCATTCAATATAGTCGCCGTTAATGTTACTTATGCGCCACCCTTTACTTTACAAAATAATCACATATTTTTGCATATTATTTTAAGACTGTTAGATTTATCTGCTAATGAAAATTCGGTTTTATTTGTCTTTCGAAATCTAGATATCAAATATAAAAATCAACAGCTAACAAGTGGAAATGGGAGGACTTCCAGTGCCGCTTTGAGTTCGTACACAAATCTGAATCATTTCATACTGTTCGATAAGCTTTAACTAACATTCCAAAGAACTAGCAGCAAAATAAAATACAATTTAAACCATTTCAGCCACAGTAAAATGTAAGCGAAATATACACATTTTATACTCTCCCATTGTGTGATATTTCGCATAATGTGTAGATTGTAAAAATAAAAAACAACACGTGTAGTCATGGGGTTTGATTTCATAGCCAGATGACTGTACTCTAGTGGCTTGCTCGGTGACAGCGTTAGTGTCTATGTTTAACTCATTTCATTCATGAGATTTTAGCACTTTTGTTTGGTTAACAAACAAGTGACTTTATGGTTTTTATACTTGTATATTTATATTATTAACATATTTAGATAATTGCGCTAAATATGTTTTGAGTATTTTATCATATTTGTGAAAAGGTACAGCGAGAGGAGGGACGAGATTTCTAAACGAAGTGGTCTTGGTGACACAATGAAATTTTATAGAAATTATATTTGACCAAACGGAAATTCACTTGAGGTCAATCGTAGTCCTTAAACATTGTTCACATCGTTAATCAAATCATATGTTTTAACAACACTTCGAAAAAGTTTCAGTTTTGTTTTCCAAGGTTTGGGTGGCACTTTTGTTCACGTTAAGGCAAGTTCAGGTGATACCTGTATACGTCAAGAGACCTATCTAATCCTATATGAAAAACTATCTATAGATTAAAACGTCAACATGAATTTATTATCAATTACACTTTCGAAAGGTAAATCTTTCAAAATATCGGTGTGTCTAATCGCGCCTTTAAGTGTTTTGCTAGTCAAACTGCTGTGTGCTAAATCGTATGCCATTTGACGTTCAAATAGAAGCAATGACGTATGTAAAACCGGGTAATTAATATAATCTGATATACCGCATACTATTGTCAATGAAAATTTTCATACTACTTTCATTAGAAAACAAATGATTTTTGTTTTCATTCTATAAGAGTGTTACAAATTATTTTTTAGCGTCAAATAGTACATGATAATAACACATTTATTGATAATAAAAATACGAAAATAATTATGAAAATTTCTATAGTTCTATTGCAACAACAACAAATAATGCAAGATTGACATATGTCAGTCTGTCTCTACTTCAATTAAGAAAATAAATATACAAATATAGAACAAAAAACAGAAAAAAATGCAAATTAACGGAATTGCCGTTGACGTGTAAGAAATTGTAAAATAAATATTACAAATTAAACAAAACTGAAACAAACAAATAATAGAAGGAATATTGTTTGCTATGAAAATGAGCTCATTTTCACGGCATTTATAGCATCAATTTCGTGTCTCGAGATGTTATTCGATAAAGCAGGTGATTTTTATTTATCGAACCGGTGATGTAAATACTAATTCAGAATCATGAAATTTCACAATGTCAATAAGTCATATAGTACAGGGTGGCGTACGTGCTACTATCAACAGTCAATGGGGACCGTTATTTAAAGATATTGAAGGAGCTTTTTTTGCGCAGGACTGACGCGCAGACATATCCGTGTCAACAGCATTTGGATCCAGCAAAATGGAGCAACTGCATACATAGCCAGACGGGTTATGGCGGAGCTTAAAATTAATACCCAGAAACTCCACTTTCCGTTGGCACCCGAAGATCACCTGATCTGAATGCACCAGACATTATTTTATGGAATTATGTCAAGCAAGAGGTGTACAAAACAAAACCAAGGAATTTAACTAAATTGAAAAAATACTGTTTTATTTTTTTTTCTTGCATAGAAAATTCGAATTGATTTTATAGAATTAATTGGTTTTGAAGATGACAGACAGTAAATGACCTCCATGCTAATTCACGCATATGCGATATCTTTTTAATCCATGGCCTCAATGCTAATTCACGCATATGCGGCATCTAATCAGAAAATTATTCATTGCGGGATCGCCTTAATTACTGTTTTAATGGACTGCTGGATTGAAGAAATAAAGCCTTAATTGGGGCGATCCTGCAATGGATAATTTTCTGATCAAATGTCGCATATGCGTGAATTAACATGGATGTCATTTACTGTCTGGCATCTTCAAAAGCAAATAATTCTATAAAATCAAACTGAATTTTCTATACAAGAAAAAAAAAAAACAATAAATAAATGGAATACATGGATTAAAAAGAAAGTTATATGAATTTCTTATTGTAGTGAAATTGGTGCGCCACCCTGTATTATACAAAATAAGCTATGGTGCAATTGTTGTTACCTTTACAGGATAGCAGACTAAGCAATATGGCGTTCACATTCCCTTGTTTCGATAGTCCATTCGACACAGCAATTGTCATTTGTATGAAAAATCACACGAGTATTGTGCGGTTACAGTGGTTGTTAGACCATAAGACCAATATTTGAATCAGTCAAGATGTGTGAATACGGAGAGCGAACTGTCAAAATGTCAAAAATCAAGAAGCAGATGGAAAATTTGACGAAAGCCTATTTATAGGCGCTTTAAATATGTAAATAAGAATGTATAACATGGGTAATTTACAATTCATGGCCATGAAAGCGAAATATTTGCTATCCATTTATCATTTTGCGTTCATTTATCTCAACACCGTATATTTTATGAGTAATTTCTTGACAAATTAAGAAAAAAAGCGTACTTCCTGTGGCAAAAACATCCCTGCGATGGCATAACCAAGTGAAATTTTCGTGAAGAAGTAGGAAACATTTAAAAGAAAATTTTCCAAAATTTCGCTAGCATCATAATCATGCATTCATTACTATGCTATGCATTAGCTCTGAAGTGTTTTATAATTTTCAGTATTATGGGAATGTGATCACATTCCTATAAACTGGTGCCGTATTGTTTAATCCCGAATGGCATAGCAAATTCTGCTTAAATAAATATGTCAATTTCAGTTGACAGATCGCACTTTAGAAACCCACAACAGATCTGCAAAATAAAAAAACAAAAAGAGAAACATGCAATAGTATTGCACAATAAAGTGAACACAAGAACGCTGCAAATATCGATGCAAAATGTGACAAAGCACGTGTATGAAACTCTTAGCAAATTATATATGCTAACTAAATAAATAGTACACAGTAAGTTAAAAAAACTTACGGACACTTAAGAGGGGACCTTGTCAACATAAAACGGAAGTATATATTTCAATTCTTATTCTTTGTCTGCATGCCAGTTGAACCACCATAAACATCGAACCGTTTGAGCTGGATTTTAGAACTAAGTTTCAATTTTATGTAGCAAGTATTTCTAGAACTGCATTCAAATGAAACTTTCGCTTCGCTTAAAAAAAAATGTGGCAAAGTGCCTGATGCTACAGGCGTTTTAGAGCACTTTTGTTTTAGTGGTGCGAATTATTCACGGATAGGTCATTTGCAACTGGTATTACAGGGATGTTTCTATTCCAGTACGTACTTAGGGTGTTTTAACAATTATTAGATGCATATGTATTTATTTACAGTTTAGGGAGTCAAAGCTTTTGAAGCAAGCATACCATTTTTCCACACAATTCTCCAAGTATATTTTATGTTATATATAGGTATATATATATATATATATATATATATATATAAGTGTTGCAATATAACCATTACGCTTATGACAATGAATCAGCTGATAAAATACAAATGAGCCGTTTTCTGAAGACATCAGTAACCTCAATCAATTCAAAGAATTTCGTTATTTTGCAACATTTGTTTTAAAAATTATATTCAATTTTAAGCAAAAACTGTGATGTCCATAAACATTTCCGTTTCACTGTCTGTTCAATTAATTTCTAAAATCACTTAAAAAAAGTGGCACCTACTTTTCGGTTTGGTTTCCTCAAAGATCTCGTTAAACGTATTTTGATCCCAGACAAGGACATGTCCGTTACGTTGGCGATTTTCGCGCGATTGTTGGCGTTGCAAAGTCATTTTGGAAAAGTATTGAGCGGTTAAGTTTTTTTTTGCTCTTAATTTAACTGAGACAGTTAGCTTAGATTTTGTTTTTTAATTATAAATAGGAATAATATTTTGATTTTGGATATTTCTTAATATAATAATAAATTGGATTTGGTTTATATTTAATTGGAGATTGGGCTGATTTTTGTTGTTGTATTCTATTTTATATTTTGGCAAAAAGTATAATTAACACTTTTTACGCACTCGTTTAAACCATTTCATGTTCTACCGCGTAAATGTGAGCCACTTTAACATTTCGTGAAATTTCTTTTAAATTTTTAGAATTTTGTTAAAAAGATTTTTCGTTATTCGATAAATTTTTTGTATTTCAAAACTTTTGCACTGTTTTTTTTACCGCGGTTATTTTTCTCACGTTTACTATCCCGTTAAACGTTTTCCAATAAACTGATTTCATAAATTGCAAAAGAATTTCGAAAATGCTTGATTTTGCTGTTTTGTGTTTTCCTTCCTCTTTTCTTCTGCGCTCGCGTTTGTTTTAAATTTATTCATCCGCCTGCTGCACCACCTATTTATTCTGCGTCCCTTTGCAGTTTGAGTACTGGTATTTTTTTTTTATAGATTTTTTGTCTTTCTCGATGTAATTGAGTATTACGGAAATGTTGTTGTTTCTTTTCTTATATAGTTCTCGCTCGATTGCAATTCAGCACGAAAATCTACAATATTGCCGTGTTTTGTTTTTTCACAGAAATTCTTTGGGATGTCGTTATTCGCAAGATCGATCTTCAGCGTTTTTGAATCGTGCTATATATGATTTTGTATCTTTTTGGCGCGTGTTCTGTAGTCTAACTGACACTTGTCTAATTGTTACACTAAAGTTTTTATCGTTTCGACGATTTTTCGTTGAACGCTTTGCTTCTGTGTTAGTGTCTTACACATTCTCTGTTTGTTGGTTCTGTTGCTTTTGTTTGTTTTTCGTAGTTGATGGTGGGGTAGTTTGGTTGGGAGAGTGCTAAAGCTTCTGGCTTTGTCTCATATATAGTAGAGATGTCATAGTGGGGGAAAAGAAATTCGAAAATTCGTAAGTTGTATTGGTGAAATTAGGAAAACAAAAAACTAAATTAAAAAAGCACGAAATAAAGAGTCAGCATTTTAATTCCTTTTTTTCATCGGAAAAAGAGACCAAATTTCATCTTAATGAAAGTCTGTAATATATTGACTTAGTTTTCATATACTCATTGAAATTTAAGTAAACACTGCAAAAGCAGGCTCTACGTCAAGGCTGCATGAGAACTTTATAGGCGGGGGAAGATATGTAAAACCGTGTTTACATAACATGCTGCAGATTTGAGGGAAGGTTATATTATCTGACAAATTTGTTTGAAGAATCTAAATTGCACAAACTTGTCGTCGCCATTTTAGTTATGTAACATTGGCTTTAAACGAAAAGTTAAAGGGAGATTTAGCTGCTACAGGGTTATTTGAAATAAAGACGCTTCAAAATAAATTGAACGATTTTTTTTTTATTTTTTACATAAATTGTATCAGTTTATAAGAAATAAGTTTTCTTTCTTGTTACTAATGCACAAATGAAGAAGAAATCTTTTCTTCCCATGTTTACATAAAGACAAAAGTATTCCGTTTGAGGGTAGTACCATGCTGTAAATGGAAAATTTGACTAACGCAGCTATGTTTTAAGTTCAAATTTGAATAATTTGTTGATATATCGGAACAGAATTAATTATTAATTGAGAGTTTTGTTTACAAATATTCGTATTTTGGCATGAATAAATCGACTTTTTATATTTTTATATAAATTTATATGTCGTTGTTAAAGAATGCAAATATCATGGAGATCTAAAAGAAATTCCGTTTGACAATAATAAATGTTCGTAAACGGGGAATTTATAATATATAATATACTCGTACATATACATATATTTATATAATTAAATAACTTATACAAAATTTGTACAATTTAAGTGGGAAAATTTAACTTTTGTTTTTCTTAAAACAGAAAGTTTATACATTTTAAAGAGCAGAAAATATCGTTGAAGACATTTATGACTAACAAAAGCATCCTTAAGAAAAAATTTCGTTTACCAAAATTTCTTCAGTTGACAATTCCTAAAAGAAGTAATTATAAAAGAAACGTTATTTTAATTAGTTTAATATTAGGAAATAAAATTATCACAAAATCTTGTGATCATTAATCAGAAGGCGCCATTTTCCGATCACGCCAACTAATCGTTAAAATTCATTCATTCGACATTTGAATGTGCTTTCACATTCAATCTATGGTGACATGATTCAATTGCCGAAAATAAACTTTTTAAGAGTATACCCTGCATTAAAAAAGAACTGACCTATCCCATCTGATCACTAAAATTGTTAACTTATATAAAAACAATTGGTAAATAAGCGGCAAAATGCCAAAATGTCATTATATGCGATTAGAGAACATTTTCAATGAATTTATTGATTACACACGGCTACGATTGCAAAAATGTTGTTTGACGTTACTTTTTTACACGAGTAAAGTCTACAAAGAAAACACATTCCTTCCTTCCTTCCTTGACAAAAACATGTTATTTACGTAGTAGCATACACGAAGACATTCGAAGTGTTTTGAAAATAGGTATTAATGCTACTCTAAGACCCGTTTTGTTTTTTTCTTACGCAAATGTTTTCGAAAAAATAGTCTATTAATTCAGCGCATAACACGTTGTTATTAATTACTTTTTGGAGACAATTTTCTATTGGAAATTATGTTCGAAGAGTGTTTTCTGGAATAAAAGTGCCTCCAAAGATACTTTTCGAACTAAAAAGTGACTCCCCAAATTTGTTATCAATTATCGAACATATTATATGAAGTAAAAATATACGATATCTCGATTTCAGTGTTGGAAACCGGCACAAACATTGTCGCTTAAGAAAACTTTTTCGCGAAAAAACCATAATTTGGAGTACTGCCGTGAAAAGTTAGCACAGTATCAGCCTTAAAGCAATCTCCTATAAAACATCCCGTGTGCCAGCCAAGTTTAGCAAATAAAATCATCACTAATTGTAAAAGCTGTTTGGGCTCTTTTTGTTTTAAATTTCAAGAACATTTTACATTATTTCGCAGGAAAATCATATTTTAACCATCAGTTGTCAAAGTAAGTCATGTGTAGTATTAATAAATTACAATTTCATTCCCAAAAGCACTATCGCAATCATTTTTACCATCCATTATTCAGCATTAACATCAAATGAGGAAAAGCGGAAATATATTTTTTTTGTGTTTTTTTATTTTGCATCGCCGTGCGATCACTTTACCGGCATCGTGACATTGACGCCGATGACGGAGATTTTATGTAGTTTTATTTGCTTTCGTACAATTTCAAAAAATTTCCGTTGATTTCATTATACGTATGTAAAATAATGGCACAAATTTTCATTTAATTCATTAGTTTCTGTTTCTTTTTTCTTATGTCAACAATATTAGTTGAGGGCTATAAATAAAAATAATTGCTCATTAAGTAAATTTGTTTTGTCGTGTGGACGTGGAGATCAAATCGGAATTTCATCGAAAGAAAATGCATTGTAAATCGTGTAATATATGTACAAACATTGCCGCCAAACACTTTTGACATTATCAGGGAAATGTTACGATGATTTATTAGAAATCACCGTAGGTGAAAAAGAAATTGAAAGAAAAGGAATCATAGTATAGTTATGCATTTGAAGGTGGATAAATTCGTATAATATGTATGTAGAGGATTTATTTCTGGATAAATAAATAAATAAACTAATTAGGCCTGTTTATGATTTATCTAAAGGGCACGACACACTTTTAAACTGATAAGGCGTATGTAACTCTATTCGCGGATAATTTGCTTACATTTTCTTACAAAATATTTGCAATTTTTCTTAAAAAGAGTTAAATCTGTCAGACCAATCTATTAGTATGTTAGACAACTTGACAGCGTTGCCGTTGTTTGATAATAAAAAGATTTGCCATTTAAAATTGAAATTAGAAATAAAGTCGTATAATGGGATTGATTGGAGCATAGACAGCATCTATATCAATTCAGAACATAACTCTTTTGTTTATCGTTTAAAATTATTATGTAATTTAAAAAAGTTATGACACATCTACTTTATAAATTTGGCTTGCGTACTTTAAAGTACTATGATAGATCTGTTTGAATAACAATCACATCATCATTTGGAAATTGTTTTTGGCCAATTGTATCGAGAGCAATCTCATTCGCATGAATCCGCAACAAAACAGACAAACTCATTAAAAATTATTTTACCGCAAATTCTTTTTGGTCAAATTGTATAAACCACAATAACACATACATTAGGAACATGTACTAAACATTATAATATTTTTGTGTGGCGTCCAACCATTCACAAAAAAAAAACAGAATATATAACAAAAACAGACCAATAAGCTCATGTTAATGGACTTTCATATCAAAGATCACTAAAAATAAAACAATTTTTGGCGTAACTCGAAATAGTTGCAAATCAACTAGCACAACAATTATAGAGAAGATGAAAAACTGATCTCGTGACTCTGGTCAACGAAAAAATAAGAGATAACTAAAAAAATTAAAAACGCAGCAACGCATACACTTAGCAAAATAAAAAAAAAAAAAAAAACAAATTTCCTTGTGCATATCATGACTTGGGTATGGGAGAGCTTCTCATATTCAATGAGCTAACGCACATTTCATTTTTAGACTCATTGAAAGGGACCATATAATTAATGACGATTTCGAATGTCAATTTTACTAGACGAATTCGCTAGACATATCGAGGAAACCACCGCTCAAAGAAATGTTTATGTTTGCATCTGGGTTCGAACCCACGATCATATGCATGCTAGCCGCTTGGATGAAATTCTGAGATGCACAAAATATATCCACACTTTTGTGACGTTGATGGCTCCAGCAACCTTCATCATATATAATGATAATATAATGAGATTGAGAAAAATGTCCTTGTAACGCCGCAGTGCGTTACAACTGAAAGATATTGTGAGAATAATGGAGGGAATGTCATACCTCAAATTAAAGAAACAGTCGTTAATATAGTAAAGTATAGAATAAGGATATAGAAAGATAAAGGGAGAAAAATGTGTTCCTAGTAAAGAATAGCGGACGTGATCCTGATTTCCTTGTTAATAAAGAAAAATATGATTGTGGTCGGGAATCTAAAGATGTAGAAAACCGCAGAGAGGTAGAGAAAAATATGTAAATTAGGTCAATTAATACACAGATTGTATGGAAGAATGTTTCAGCAGCGTTGCCGTATCAACAAATTATAAAACTTCACTCAGGCAAATATGAATCCCATAAGGTCTATCAATGTATAGAGGGCAGTTTAAAGAATTTTAATGAACATCTACCAGTAAAGAGAAAGCGGAAACTCGTCACTGAGTACTTCTACAATGTTGGTAGTTCCAAAAACTATCATAAACATGATGTCATAGGACCTTAGAACGAAGAGTTTATCCGTATTTTCAAAAGGAAGCAACGATAGATGAGAAAAAAGTGCTAAAATGTGGCCGCAGGAATATAGAGATAGAAATATACCTGTACAAAAATTCTGCCACAAAGTAGGGGGATGAAAATTAGAGAACTAGTGAATCTCTTTTTTGTAAAGAAAGAAATATGAATTATTGATCGAACACTTTTGTAATGTCAGTGTAATGATCAAACACTTTTGAAAACATGCATGATTTTGGAACCGAAGTGGATAAATATAGTTTATATTTTCAAATGGTGATTGGTGCGCTTTTCACAGCTTTTAAAATGTATCAATAGGAAAACGTTAATCTTTTGAATTACTGAAATTTGGTCCTTATTATGTGATTGCATTTTTAAACACTCCCTTCGTCGATTACCTATCTTCGTTTATGACAGAGTTTCGGAATTAGTAGCACTATCGGTTTCCATAAGTACTCTCTCCATATTTCCAGCGCAATTTATGTATGTATCATGTTGTTTTGCTGTTTTATTAAATCAAATTTAATGAATGATGGTATTTTTACCTTGGACTACTCTGAATTGACCTTTTATTTGGTAAGTTTTGTTTTGTACACTCCGTTTAAAAGATGGTAATGACCTCAAATGAAATTTCGTTTTGTCACTTTTGCCTTTATCTCTATTGTGAAAAATTACAGTACAAGGACGATGTTCATTAATATTCACTTTACTACGATTTTTAATTTATCTTGCTTACTGTTTTACTTCCTTTTTTCAATAAAAGTTGAAGTGTAATGCTTTAGATGCTTTAGAAAATTCCTAAACTAACCAATTACCAAAACATTTACTACGTTTCGAGGCAATAGAAATTTTCTACAATGACAAATTCAAATAATCCTGTAATAACCCTTAATGACAAATTTTCAATTTGCATATTCCGCTTGAGTTCAATACTGCGAAATGGAATGGCGACGGAAATCTGCTTTTGAGATTTGTATGCAATTTTTATAAGGAAAGGAATTTTGTTTGAGGGAAAATTATTAAATTTCTAAATTTATTTATAGTTCATCTATTCAGATCAAATTGGTTTTTATTCAGTTATTCATTTGAAGCCACTGTTCCTTCAATTCAATTATTTTTATCTTAAAGTAACTGCTAGAATCCTGAGGCTATTCAAAAGCGGAAAAAAAAATATTTCCATATTATTATCTATAGCGTTAACAATGTTGCGCTTAATTTTGTTAAATCATCAGACTGGCGATAAAACTGTACAAAATAATTTATTTACTAATGATTTCACTAACAAATCACAACATTGCCGCAATCACATTACTGATTATCGCTTTTACTGTAGCGTCGTTTCATTAGAACTTTCGCAAATGAGTGTGACCAAGTGACACATTGCTCACTGTTCCATTATACCACGGGGGGGCGGGTGGCAGGCAGTGCACTGAAACTCTTTTAGACTCTGCATACCTCACATAGAGTACGATATCAGCGCACAACTGTAGAAGAACTCTCACGTGTATGTCGGCTGATATCGTTAAGCAACATGAAACAGTCGTGTGAGAACAGTTCATGTACGAGTATATGAAATTAAGATAAATTCTGTATGCAAGTTATTCGTAATTTTGTGAATGTGTGCTTTCTCACATGACTCAACCAGCTGAGAGTGTGAGTATAGGTGCCGCCTATCCGTGTATTGGGTGACTGTTAAAAGGTCTCGTTTCTTGTATACCTCTTACCCTTCCGGGGCTGCAGGTTTCAAAGCTGTTAATTGAATTTAATATCAATTAATTATATTTTTATCACATTTGCTTACAGTCCACACTCCCTGGCTGAAATTTCATTAGTGAGAGAAACGATTACGTTATGCTTCCCCAGCGGTTGAGTAAACTGGCATATCATGGAATATTACCGGCATTTTTTAAAAATATATACATATCCCCTCTCTCTCCACTCTTCCCGTCCCTTTGACTCTTTTGCAATGACCTTTGTACTTATAATATCCAACTCGTGATATTTAGAGATTCGTAAGTCACCATTGTTTTATGTCATCTCTAGAGTTGCGCGAGCTTACGGTCTACATATTGAAGGATTTTATTCGATTTCATGGAATTTATTAAAGCTCATGATTAAAGACTCAATAAGGCAACGATATTATTGAAAAAAACGTGTGAATAAAAATAAACTGTGTGTTCCTTGACGTCATGTAAAATTGTTTCATGATAATCGTAGTTGATAAGAATGAATTGCCACTTCCTAATGAGTAAAGTTTACTGCTAAAGAATCAATTGCACTTTGCTCAGCAATTTATTGTAAGAAGTCACGTTTGACTAGGCTTATCAGTTGAGAAAAGGTATGAAGTGGAAAAAACTTAGTTTTACTCGTATATCGAATAGAATTTCGTCATTTCTGGAAAGTATTTTTTTTTTTTTTTTGAAAAGAATGGGGGAATTCTCTCTCTCATGGCAGCCTCAAGAAACGTTATTTGCTATTAGATTTTTCGAGTGGACTAAAACTTAGGGGCCATTGAAACCCATATTCCAAAGCCCTATTTATAACAATGGCAACAATACATTATTTATGTATAAATTGCACACATTTGATCCGATTTGTTTCTAATATACAGTTTAACAAATATAGTTTTACACGATATTCGTTTTTGTGAATCACTTGATCTGATTTTATAGCCTGACCATCTCAAACGGAATTCCGTTCGTACAATTTTGCTGTTATGTTCACACTGCCAAAAGTCTGTTTACTTCAAAATGGATTAATAGTGGACCAGAATTTGCTTAAATTTTGTAATGCTTGGAAGAAATATTATTTCTAAAAAATTGGTGAATTTAACTGCGACAAAATTTGAAATGCGCCATTAAACGGTTCAAATCTTCGCAATATAAACCAATTATATACATTTCATCATCGAACTTATTATCATGTTCGCTCTACTTCTCATGAGCAAATGCCTTCTCATGTGGTTTGTATTTCAACAAATGTACAAAGGTTTTAAATTAAAAAAATTAATTCTGATCGATAACGAATATTAATCGGTAATAATGTTATGTTGATGACTTGATACTCACTATGACTATGTTAAATTCATTTGCAAAGTAAAGTCGGCTTAAGGAATATGCAATCCATTCAGTTTTTTTTTAATTAAAAATATAACAAAATACTTGAAAATAGCATTATAATATACCAAGTTTTTTCAGTACCATATTCGAAAAAGAATAGTTCTGAATATAATTTGCACAGAAATTTTATTTAAATTGTTGCATTGCGTCTCATATGCGATTAGTTCGCACAATATATCTTTATCAAATCATATGCAAGTTTGTGTATGTTCACTACGAAAAGTTACCAAATCAGGCAAATCAGTTAGTGTAAACTTCCCTTTAAGTTAATTTTCGATTACATTTTTATTCATTTTCATCATAGTTTGTTGCTAACAATTTCAAACTCAAACTTGAACTTTAACGAAATTCAAATCTACCTCCTAAAATTTTACTAAATTATCAAAAAAAGTTTAAAAAGTCAGACAGCCCGCCAAGGGTAAATACAACATAAAAAGAAAACTTTTCGAAAAGCTGCCGCAATTGATACTCTCATCTTGACTAACACCTGCACATATACAAGTTCAAGTAATGCGATAACTTATCGAATTTCATATTAAATAGAGTATACTTTTAGGCGGATCTGGAAAAAGGTCAGGCGTTTGCTGTGGCCAAAATGTAATATAAAATAAGTCAATTATATTTTACGTGGTTTGTCTACATTAATTTTTCACATTTAAAAATATACTTGTAAATTTTATTTAGTCAACCTTGAACTGATCTCGTCCGAAGAATAATCCATGTGTAAAGATTACGTAAACTTTGTTCTTTCTCTCTTATTTGAGGTAATTTTTCTTTGTTTTTGTTTTGACATCGAATTTATTATTTTAAAGTGTCATTTGCTTTATGCATAAAATGCTCTTGTAACGATATAAACATGTGGAATAAACATATTTTGTGATTTCACCGCAGAAGGAATACAGATTGGGTTGAGGGTTGCCACTGTGTCAGATGGAAGAATACTAAATCAGGAAATTATTTTTATAAGATAATTTTGGCAAAAAAAAAAAAAAAAAACACTTCTTGAAAAAATTATATAAATTTGCGAGATTGACGTTGTGTTGTACTTTTTTAACGTATTTATTATGTTTTTTTTTTTCATTTACGGATTTCAATTGTAATTAAAATGGAAAAAGTTGGGGTATAAAGATTTACATTCTTTAGAATCTTATATATCCAAAAGTTCTGAACAAAATCTCAAAAACACTCCGCTAATATTAATCTCTGTAAAATATTTGGCGTACAGGTCATTTTTTAGCTGGAAATATTTATCTCTGAAATTTTCAAATATTTCCCAATTCCCCAAAAGCGATGTTATTGTTCGCTAATGTATTTAAGTTGGTTTAACTTTGAAAGTGAAATTTATGTAAGCTTAATAGTTTTTATAATATTTTTGAATAGAATGTTATATATTTCACTTTTAAAATAATTTATATAAATTTAGCGTTTTTTTCTTTTCCAGAGTTTTACAAAAATTTCCAAAATTTCCTCAAACTAATTTTTGGATACTTTTAAATGTTTAAGTATCCCCCCAATGAATGCCTGAGAAATTTACTTTTGATATTTTAAAGAAATACATTCCTATTTCCCGGACTTTTGTATAAAAATCTCCAAAATCTCTACATACTAGGTAGGCATTTTTTTAGCTACTGAAGTTGTTTTTTTTCAATTTTTTTCAGGATTGCAATTTTAAGCCTTAAAGCCAATTTGATTTGATTAAACTACAGTATTACAACATATTTTCTTCGTAATTCAATAACAAATACATTATAAATTTTTACAATACTTATGTTACAAAAATTTTGTGTATCTTAATAGTAGAAAAATATTATGTACAATGGCAGTCTACTTTACTTATTAGAATTTTTTATTTTGTACGTTTTTCGTCCTAATAGACGGAATTACAACTTTAATTAAGATCTATAGCTGCTCCGTGAAAAATGTAAAAAATTACTCCATATTTAAAAATGTGATTGTTTTCCCAAATAACTCACCTAACCGTGAAAATTTTACAAAAGTATCCAAAAATTCTTAAAGAAATTGGGGTATTTAATTTTCCATCCACATGCTTTGAAAGAGAATAAACGAATCCCTGTGAATTTTAAATAAATGCCCAAACTTTCCACTAACATTTTTAAGGTTACTTTTTCAATACATAAAGTATCGCTTATTTCCTTACTTAAGTTGCCTATTTAAAAGCGGTTGATTTTGTACTTCCCTGGGTTTCAGGAATGTCCAAAATCTCCCCGGACCGAATAGGTTTTTGTTTAAATACTGTAGTTAAACTTTAATGTCAGCGTAGATTATAATTATGTGCGTGTTTAGAATAGAAGTTTTCGTTTTACAAAAATGCCCAAAATCCCCTAACAATTTTTGAGTAATTTTATATAAAACAAATTCTCATATTGTAACGTGCTTTGGGAGTAAGTAAATTTATTCTTGAAAATCTTTTGTTAATGTTCAAAATTCCCAGTTATGGCTTATTTTTTATGGTTTACTTTTAAAGGAGTATTCATTACTCATATTGAGAGTATGCAAACGAATTCAAAGTATATGTACTTATTTATGTAATTATTCATTATTCAGCGTAGATTATAACTATTTATGTGTCCAGAATAGAAATTCGCGTTAACCCGAGAGTTTTGCAAAAATTTCTAAATATCCTAACAATTTTTGAGTAATTTTATATGGAATAAATTCTTATATTGTAGCGGGCTTTGGGAGTGAGCAAATTATTTCCTGAAAATCTTACGTAAATGTCTAAAATTCGCAGTAATTGCTTATTTTTTTGTTTAGCTTTTAAACGATTATTCATTACTCATATTGCAACAAGCATTGAGAGTAAACAACTGAATCCAATTATTTATTTTATTTTTTAATTTTGAAAGGATTATTCGTTTGTTTTCATACTTACTAAATTATTACTATATTCAAATTAATTTTCGTAAGAAGTTCATACTTTTTGTAAACTGCTTTTTGATGTCATTTGCTTGAATGCTAAAGTTTTATGCACATTTTAATAATTTACATCTTTTCGCGTTATCCCTCAAACAATTTTGTGTATTTTTTGTTTTCAAATTTAAATATTTAAATGTTATTCTGCTGCATTGTACGAATAATGACATAAAATTTCACCCTACATAATCACATTCTCATAAGCATTTTTTCTAAATTCCTCCCACTTGGCAATCTTTTTCTTTTCATGCTTTGTCAAAATGTCATTTCACTTACACGAGCTAACAGAATTGTCAAATTTTGCCGCATGTTTAATTTTTGCAATCGATGAAATGTTGACTCGCATTATGGTCAAGACTTACACGAATGTATTTTCCCATACACACACACACACACACACACACACACGAATGTTATCCCATACACTTGTTACACGCCCGAGTTAGCAATTATAAATAGTTGATGCTTTGAAGAGAATTTCCGTTTAATTTAATTTATTTAACTTTTTGTATCTTTTTGCTGTATTTTTGAAAAAAAAAAAAACAATTAATTTTGTTTAGTAGCGAATACTTGAGTTGTATTTCATGTAATGGTTGTCATAGAAGCAAACAAGGGAACGTGGAATTGATGGCACGGGATGAGTCATTTCATTGCAATGGCAGCTTAATTGATGAAGAGCTTGGCAAGTACGTGAAGAAATACCTTAATTTCAATATCGGTTACGCAGGTTAATGTATTTTGTTACAGCTGCCAGTAGAAATGTAATTATACTCGTATTTTTTATTGTACGTTTGTTTGCTTTCACACATGACCTAATTACGGCTTATTATTTTGCGGTTTATAGTGATGTTTTTTGGCGAAACTTTCCATATTGTAGACATTATTTATCAGAAAATTATCGAAAATAGCAACATTAATACAAAATCCATATAAATCAGCTGATATACATGAAATCTCCTTTCGCGGATTTGTATTCGATTGATTTATGTCTAATTTTTCACTTCAATATTATTTACAGTGAAGTTTAACCAGTAAGTTTCTGGGTTTTCAAGTAAACCTAAAATGAAATATAATTTTTATTCTATGCAATTTTATGAAAATACTGTTCGTGCTGATCATCGAATTAAATAAATTCGTATGAAATGTAATACAAATATTGTGACGAATATTTATATTAACACAGAAACACACAATTCTTATCAGTTTTTCTTATAATATTATCAAAATGTTAAAAACTGCATAAAATTTGCCTCATAAAATGTCATGGAATTAAAAGAATGTTCTCTGTGTAAAACATGAGAAACATGTTTTTCCAAAATTCCTTAAAAATGTCTTTGGATAATTATTCAACCCTACACAGAAAGCTGTTCCTGTAGATGTCTTTTTGCGATGTTGTAGAGATACCAAATTTTGTTTCAGAGATTTGTAAAATGCTCGTTATAATTGTAGCAATTTCTATAGAAATGAGTACAAAACCACACCACAGAATGTATTCTATATAAAGATCACGTGGATCGGAAAATATCATAAAAATTTCATTACATTATCATGTAATTAAATAGCATTTCCTTTACAAACTTTATCAAAATATTTGCAAAAGATTGTGGTTTCTCCGAATAAATTTTTCTAATTTTCTTTTTTTTAAATTGCCATTAATTGTTTGATGTGATAATGATTTAGTACAGAAAGAATTGGGGTTTTCTTAAAATTTCATAAAAACACACATTATTATACAATTTTCTGCAAAAATATTACTAACATCCATGCAGAATGCTCTAATTTGCTGCAATATCTGGTTTCCTTACGATTATTTCAAAAACCATGCCAACATTTGGAAAAACTTGTTGTGATTTTTCCTTCAAATTTTATAAAAATAATTGGATTGACAATGCATCATAAACGTTTCTAAAACCTTTGTACAACTTTGAAGTTTGCTCTAACCTATTTTCCTTCGGATTTTTTTAAATTTTTTTTCAAAATTATAAAATTATTGTTTCAATTTTCAAAAATATGTTGTTATATATCGGTTTGTTAAATTTTTTTGGTTAATTCTTTATAATTTCGCTTTAAACCATTTCCTTCCTTCCCAATAAATTATTCATTAGATATTTTTCAGTAATTCATTGACTAAAAATCGTAAAATCTCTAGGATTTTTTACGGTTATTTTTTTATATTCTAGAAAATTATGAGAATAGTTTGGCTTCCTCGAACACGGTTTTCCTAGAATTTTTTTTTTTTTTGAAAATTCTCAAAAAGCCCACTATATTTATCTCCCACAGATTTTTTTGAAATTCGCCAAGATTCCCGTTTATTAACATTTTTAATCGGAATAAATGTTGGCATTCACTGAGTAATTGTTGATTTTAGTTTATTCGAAAAATAAACAAAATGTAGTATCTTAATCTAGCACACTTTCCTGGTGATTTTTTAACAAATCTCATTTTATTATTACCTTTAGATTTCAGTAATCGACTAAGAATCGTATAGAATGGCTTATTCTAACACGATTTTTCCTAGAATTTTTTTGAAAATTCCCGAAATCTCCGCTGTATATTTTTGAATTCTTATTTTAAATGTCAATTTAACATAAGTTATCAATAAAATACATTAGTTTACTCCACACGACTCCATACATATATAATTCCCTTTGAAATTTTTGAAAATCTCCAGCATTTTTTACGCTTATTTTTTTTATTCTAGAAAATGATAAGCACTTGTTGAACATTTTTCAATATTCGGTTGGATGTATTTCCCAAAATATTATAAAATTCCATTGTTAAATATAAATATATATATTTTCATTGTTAAATATATATACATACATATGTATATACATATACATATATACATATA
>JAHXMU010025568.1:388948-415742 GCA_019455685.1 Philornis downsi | reverse complement strand
TTTTTTATCGAATTTTCAATGTTTTACTTATATTCGACAGGAATGTGTTATGATTTCGTATTGAATTTCATTTGTTTTTCGAATCGCTAGCGCCGAATGCTGGGAAAAGACTTCCCCACTTTCCCTTGAAATGCCACAAAAATACCTAAAAGTTTTGCTCCAGTGTAAAACAACATCAAATGTGTGCCAATTCCAGCTGTATTTACTTTTCTCGGTAATTACTTTTTAACCGCACTACAAATACAACTTTTTTGTTTTACTCTCAGATAATGATCGACATACCATAAGTTTTAAATGAGAAGAAAATAAAACAAACATTTCTGTAATCTGTAAATAATATATAATTGAACTATAAATTTGTTGTAGTGCTCTCTGAATGTCAAATAAATTGTAATGTGATCGACCGAACACACCTACATGTGAAAAACAAAAACACATACTAAAATAATATTAATCCAATTGAGAAAAAGTTCACATGCATCGGACACTACAGCTTTTCTATATTATTTATCTTTAGAAATATTTCTAAAATGTGTCATAGACCGACTAGATATGTAATTGTCGCAATAATAAAACGTGGGTAATTTGTTTTTTTTTTTTCTGTAATTGATGTCATTTAAAGTGTGAATTGTGCTTCCAAGTGGATTGGTCATGCAACAGTTTTAGACGAACAAGAATATCGCTGATTTTTTTTTGCATTACTTAAAATCAGCAACGGCAGCAGAATGAATATTATGATTTTCTTCTACATAGGAGTATATTTTACTTGTCGAATTAGTGCTTAATCGCAATTCAGCGAAGTAAGTTTTTTATGGTAAACTGGATTTTATTCTAACGTTGTAGCTCCAAATATTTATAACTTATTAAATACGAAATTATTTAACTGAGAGATTATCAGTAATCTATAGATATACATAAAATCCGCATGCAAGTATTTTAAGTACAATTCAGTTACTAAATTCTGTTTTAAAATGCATTTTTTAATGGTTCTTATAACAGCATACAGTTGAGTATGTAATTCAGCTTCTTTAATTATAATTCAGCTATGATCATTTATTATACGATTCTTTAATTTGGATACAGGTGTGTGAATATCTACAAATTTCTTATTAAAATTAATGCACATCATATAAATTCTACAGTTTTTCAAGTCGGGCATATTTATATTGAAAACTATATTTATATACATATTTCCCTGTTTAATTGTAATTCAGCTGTGAAACTTTTCATTACATCTCAGTAGTTATTTAAAAGCAAAAACATATAAACTATAAAAATTGCCATGCAATAAGTTTTAATACAATTCAGCAAATAAATTATCTTTTGTAGATATTTTCAATTCGTTTTATTCTCCTCTATAATTACGTACATTTTAATTTTCACTTCAATTCTATAATTTGGGTACATTTGTATGAATTTCTTACTAAAATTAATACACATCATATAAATTCTACTGTTTATTAAGTGGGGTACATTTATATTAAAAACTACATATTTTGCTGTTTTATTGCACTACATTCCAATAGTTATTTAATATCAAAAACATATAAACTGTAAAAATTGCCATGCAATTGTTTCTAATACAATTCAGCAAATAAATTAACATTTGTAGATATTTTCAATTCGTTTTATTCTCCTCTAAAATTATGTACATTTTAATTTTTAATTTACATTCAATTCAGATGTATGAATTTCTTACTAAAATTAATGCACATCATATAAATTAAATAAATATTAAAAACTATATATATATTTCGGTATTTAATTGCAATTCAGCTGTGAAACTTTTCACTACATTTAAATGGTTATTTAATACCAAAGCATATAAACTATAAAAATTGTCATGCAATAATTTTTAATATAATTCAGCTAATAAATTAACATTTATATAGGTAGATATTTTCAATTCGTTTTATGACTCTCTACACTTAAATACATTTTAATTTTCAATTCAGCTTCTTCAACTACAATTCAGCTAAGGAAAAATTTCTGTTTCTAATATTTGCGGTTCGACTGCAGCTACATTTTGTTCTATATTAGCATTTCACGACAACGCGGCTAATAAAATTAGTCATAAAATCATAATCTACTTCAATTTTAATACTTAAACTCACAATTTAATATGTTGTGTCTTACAACACAATTCAGCTAGCTCATATTAAACCTCTTTAAGTGCAGTTCGGTTAAGGAAAATATCTTTTTAAAATGCCAATAGTTTGATTACAGTTATAACACGTATAATAACAAAAACTTCACGATTATAGTTAAAAAAAAAGAATTATTGGCTTCCATTGTTTTATAAATGCGTTGACTACTTCAAATTTAACATCATATAAAAATGTACCCTATAAACATACCAGATAACAGAATTGACTTTTGGGTTATCCTTTATATTATTCTTTCATCATCATACCATGTTATATTTTTTCTACAGTCATACACATTTTAATATTGAATTCAACTTATTTAATTACTACTCAGCTAAGGAAAATTGCTATATAAATTATCGATGGTTTATCGATGCAGATATGACATATTCAAACTCAAAAATGTCAAGAATTCAAGTTCATTACAGTCAAGACAATCGGCCATAAAGGCGAAAACTACCTTTTAAAACAATTCGGCAAATAGATTTGATTAGAACAGTTTGTAGTTGATTATATGTTGTCCCGATAATTACTCTGCATTTCAGCAAATAAAGTTCTCATGATAAATTACATATGGATCAATAAAACTTAGCTAATGTTCAGTACTGTTTGAAGACCGAATATGCGATTCAGCTAAGCATATATATCTTAAATACATAAACTACAAACACAATATAATATTATTAGTCTTTTAGGCACCCAATATTAGAAATTTCAAGTCAACTAACACAACTCAACTAAAATAAAAAGATTATAAATGAACAAATTATCGGCAAAATAATAAACAGTTGATAACAATTTGGTAACTGCTTTAATTTACAACTTTATAGGAATAATATTTATCTGTTGGTAATAGGCGATTCAGTTTACTTAAATGCGATTTATTCAATCTAATTATAAATGGTTCAATATTTAATTTATTGAGAACATGTCAAATTTAAAAGCCAAATAATTTTTTATATATATGATTTATATTCCTTATCTGTTATTCAGCTGGGGATTTTCCACGACAGGAAAATATATGGCTAATAAACACGTTTAAGGCGATACTGGAATTAACTCAGCTAAGACTTAAGCTTTTTGATAAGCTTCAGTATAATAAATATCTCTGTTAACATTCACGTTGTTTAAAGGCAAAATTGGTTTTTCTCTCAGTATTTGTGTGTGAAAATGAACAGAAAAGTTTTATACAATATTATTGCTAGTATTTCAACAACCAATAGATCGTTAAATAACTATCAATTGTAAAATTTAACTACTTTAAAAACAATTCAGCAAGATAATTAGTCTTGCAATCGATAATAAATATAAATATCGGCTTTGTAAAATATCACAAATGTGAATACTCGTTCAAACTACTAAAGCAAATTTTTTTTTTCAAGCTAAATTTTTGTTACATGTTTTTTTGCAACATGGTTTTAACTATTCGATAAAATATATGTAATTTTGCATCGTTTTTTATGAAAGATTTGCGCAATCATTATTATTAAAAGCTACAAGTATAAAATTTGTAATTCAGCTAGGCTTTTTCAAACTATATTTTATAATTTCAATATCTTATTAACAACGAGTGCTATATATTTCATTTCGACTTCTTTATATTTTTATATTTATTTGTCATATCCCGACTAACTTCCACTAAAACGCAATATTTTTTCACAGTTTCTTTAAACTGAATTCAGCTAATTAAATATAGACTGTTATTTGCCTTTTTTCGATAGCACATCAAACTATTTTAAGTTAACATTATTTGAGCAGCTAATATTTAAAACTACAGCAATTTGCTTATTTTGTTTTTTTTTATAATGAAAATCTTTAATTTTTACCATTTTAATATAATTTTTAAAATTTGAAATACAATACAGCTGGGTTCGACCCATATCTAGTACACAATTTGTATGGTTGCTTTAAAATATAGAGATAATGATTGTCATCCAAACTAAACTAAAATGGTATTTAGCAAAGAAAATATGATCAAGGATATGTTTCATCTGATATATTCGTAAACGTTCAATCATGGTGTGCCATCACACATGGGACTGTTTTCTCTTTTTCTTTGTATATCTCTTTTCTTTTTTGCGACAGCCAGCGCCCCTTTGGGATACTCAAACTAATCCCGAAAGGATTAGTCGAAGTACTTTTGAGACTAGGCTTGCTTCCCCTCTCAGCCAAAGTACCTTTGAAGTCACTGGTCTGAAGTGAGCTTCATCCCGGTTAGGAGTGAGATCTATCTAGGACACCT
Organism: Philornis downsi; assembly: GCA_019455685.1. Lineage (NCBI taxonomy): Eukaryota > Metazoa > Arthropoda > Insecta > Diptera > Muscidae > Philornis > Philornis downsi. Next base: position 411,353 of record JAHXMU010025568.1, on the reverse strand, counting down.
CAGATAGACGAAGAACAGTGTTTTCCAAGTTCCCGCATTACCTTCGGGAGATCCTGAAGCAACGCAAAGTCACTGAAAATACTTGTACGGGCAATCACAGCCAGCACGATGCTACCACCAGGGGTCCAATGCCACGACTGGGCAAGAACAAAATGTTCCTGGTCTGCCGTGCTGCCAGAAGAGAAGAACCCTCCGGTCTGGGTTTCGCAGACAAAGACTGCTTCAGTTTTGCTATATCATACCTCGTATGGAACTGGTCGTCCATCGTATGCGCCATAAATTTTCAACGTCCGACGAGAAATATCGACACAACAATAAATGTCATGCTCTTCTAGTCTATTTACCATATCTCTCTTCAAAAGACCTCCATGGTAGTACGACTATACAACAGAAAAGAAAAATCTTCCGATATCTCTCAGCGGCTTCTTTATGGTCGTTCCTGTTGTCAGGGTAATCGTAAACGTTCAGTAAGATATGTAAATTGGCATCCGTTTGTAATATTTTGATTAGTTTTTTTTATGGAAACTATACACATCTATTGTATTTAACGCCAGGATGCATGCAATTTTTATTCAGCTAGGCTCTTATTAGATTACATTTTGTAATTTTGATTATTAATTTACAATAAGCGTTAAATATTTTACTCCGGCTTTAGTTATGTGTAACCAGATTTTTTTTGTGCAATACGTGTTTCTTAGATCAACATCAATGTTGATATTTTTACCATTTTACGTTATCTCCTGTTTAAGGCTGCTATTTAACTTTATAAAACATAATTCAGCTAAGTGAAAATTCATTATAACTCTCAATTTATCAAATTGTTAGAAAAATTGAGAGTTATGGGTATCATCTAATGCACTATCATGCTATTCAGCAAAGAAAATGTGTTCCGGAATATGTTTTCTACCACATATTCATAAATATTCAATTAAAAATTTGTAATTTTGTAACCGCTTCCAATAGTTTCAGATGGTTTTTTACGAAATTTTTTCTTTCTTGTATGAGAATTAAATGGTGCGAGCATAAAATATCTAATTCAGCAAAAGTTTTAGTGTAAAAAAATCTGTAAATTAAATTATTTATTTATAAATAGTTCTACATATGTTACATTTAGACTCCATAAATATATTTTCTCTAATTTCGCATCGAAAAATATCATTTGCTTACAATCAAAAAGAATGCTGTACAACGCACGTGCCTTATCTATAAATATTTACTTCCTAAACATTTCGTGAAATATTTCCAATATAAATTGTAAAATAAGTTTAAATGCACTTGAGACTATGTTTATACGCGTATATAATAAATAATTGCATATGTTTGCCGCTTGCAAGAAAAAAAAATTCTCTATGATCATATGGTTGTCATGTAACTCTCGCCACAGATATGCATGATTGTCAAACTACCTGACGTCTTTGAGCTAATTTGTGGCGCCAAAACATGTTCAACTACTATTTTTTTTATTTGTGTTTCTTTCTTGTTTTAAGTTTTTTATTTCGCATAATTATCACAGACGCTTGCAATTCGCTGTCACTGTCATCGTCCGTCGTTTCGCTGTCTATTTCAGTTACAAGTTCAGCATAATTGCACACAAACCCCAATTGTCTGCCAAGTCAGGTTTTTGGCACGTGCTTACAACGAACGAGATCTAAAACGAACGATCTCTCGCATTAGCATTTCTACTGCAGCGAGCCGGCTGCAACAATGCAAGCTTCGTTGCCAGCTTGCGAGTGTGAGTGAGAAATGCTTACAAGGTTAACCAGAAATATGTAAATAATGCGATATTTTGTATTCTTGTTTTATATACGAAAACAGTTAGTTTAACATTTAGGCGTTGGAATTTTAATTAGTAAAATTAAAACTGGTTACGAAAATTTTCTTTTGTCGTGTTTTATTAATGGTAATGAGAATATTATTTAATATTTTAAGTCGCATATTGAATGAAAGTTTGGTTGGGAGATGGCCACAGTTAATACATAGTTTTTTTTAAATATAATCCTTAAAATCCTAATTCAGCTAATCTGTACTACTTTGCCATCAGACATGTCTGGCATGTTTATAAAAATGTGTAAATTGCCCAAATTCTTGCTTTTCATGATCTTGTGTTAACTAATCAGTGTTCAATTTCTTTGAATACTATTCTGCTAAAATAATTTCTTATACAGGGTGGGCCATAAGGGTGTTGGCGGTTTAAATATTCAATTAAAAAAAATACGAAACATAAAAAAAAATATATTTGTATTTTTAAAAAGTAGAAGCATGGGAATTTTTAAGACTTAAAAATAATGTTGTCCAAATGGCTTCCCTCGGCTGCTTGACACTCTTGGAACCGAAGTCGCAAATTTTGGAAAACTCGTTGAAAAGTTGTTCTCGGTATTTTGTTACTTTCCTGAATACCGATTTGAGGTAGCCCCATAGAAAATAATCGCATGGAGAGAGATCAGGGCTACGTGGGGGCCATACAATATCTCCCCTTTTCGAAATGAGTTTTCCAGGAAAAACATTTTTCAGCAGCTCTATGGATACCCTAGCCGTATGACATGTGGCCCCATTCTTGCAAAGCTGGCCCCAAAAAGTCTGCTAGCATGTTGCAATAATTGTTCGCTCGTCCTCAAAAAAGTATGGTCCAATAATACCGGTTGACGTTATCCCAGCCCACACGACAAGCTTAGGGCTGTGAAGTGGACGTTCATGCAAGCGTCGGGGATTAGTCTCGGACCAGAACCGACAATTTTGCTTGTCCACACGGCCATTAAGGTGAAAATTGGCCTCATCACTAAAAATCACGTTGTTGAAATTGTTGAACCGTTCTAGCATCAAATTGACAAAGTTATGTCGGTTATTGGCATCATCGGGTTTTAATTCTTGGACTATCTGAATCTTATAAGCCTTCAAATGCAAATCACTTTTCAAAATTCGTCGTAAAGTTGTTCTTTTGACACCCAAAGACTGACTTCTCTTACGTGCTAACTGTTGCGGATTTCGCTGAACTGAAACACGAACACGCTCCACAATGTCGGCTGATCTTGCAGAAACTGGGCGACCACGAACCGTAATTGGTACTGTTGAGCCGGTTGTTTCGAACATTCTGATCCATTTTCGTATCACATTGGCGCTTGGAACTTCACTTAAATCGTGTAAACCGTGTTCATGCCGATACAAACGTCGTGCAGTAATCACTGATTTATTGTTTCGTAATACGCTCGGACACAAAATGCACGCTGCACTCCCGTGTACGGCTCCATGGTGACTAAATTTCCAGGAAGCGACGAACAACATATCCCCCCGCCACCCCGCGCCGCGCTTTACCGAGAAATTGAACAATTAAATCGCCAACACTCATATGGCCCACCCTGTATTTCTTATATTTCTTTCCTATATTTCTATACTTGGGATTATAATACAGAGACGTGTGAATTGTAAAACATTTATGCAGTTAAGCTATACTACTATATTAAATATTTAGGGGAATGCTCGTTTCTGAATCTAAGAACTATTTTATAAGACATGCACACGTTACTTCCTATTGACTTACATTTGCCACATTTATAACTTTATATAATACAGAATTATCCATTTAGTTGTTTCAAAACCGCCGGTCTGGCAAGGCTGCCAGCCGTTAAATATCTGTCACCTGAAGTGTTATTTATTTACTGAAAGTGCTATTTATTTACGAATATGAACCGTTTAACAACCGAAGAACGCATAAAAATAGTTAAAACTTACTACAAAAGTGGTGATTCAAACGTAGGCACTTTTCGTGCACTACGAGGTGACCCACCGAGCAAGGAATTGGCAAGATTTTAAAGGAATTTGAAGAGACTGTAAACGTTACGGATGTGGTTAGGCCTGTGCATCATCGCAATGTAAGAGCTGCCGAAAATATCGCTTCTGTTAGTGAAAGTGTGGCGGATAATCCGAATTTTAATTCAGAGCACTATGGCCGTATGACAACCGACATTTATTTTATTGAAGATTATGAACAGGCCGATATGTGATTTCAACACGCGCCCCCACACAACATGACCAATTTTGGTTGTATTGCATGAGAAGCTTCCAGAAAGCGGAATTTCACGCTTTGGCGACGTCAATTTGCCGCCAAGATTATGCGATTTGACGCCGTTAGACATTTTTGTGGTGTTACGTCAAAGACCGAGTTTACCGCATTTGAAAACCAACATTTATCCAGATATCGCCAAGATACCGCCCGAAATGTGCGAAAAATTGGTCGAAAACTATCACAAAAAGATCCACTGCTGCAACCAATCCAGAGGCGCCCATTTAAATGACATTGTAATTCGTATACTAGTGTATTGTAATGAAACAAAAGTTTAATAGAAATCGTAGTTTTGTACGTGTTTTATTTAACTTTACTTTTGAAACGGAAAAAATGGATAACTCGTTATTAAATTCCTACATTACTGCACATTTGCACACAGCTAATTTAAATCACTTTTTCAGCCTTTTTAAATGTTATTCAGCTACTCTAATTGTGATTCAGATATTACATTTTGCGGACAAAACAAAAAAAATGGAAACACCCTTTATGAGCTATATAATAGAGTTGTATGCCGAGATATTTTGGGACAAATGAATGCATTAAAAAACGTACTTTCTATTATTTTTTAATAAAGAAAATTTGTTCACTTGGGTTTCTTGTAAATGAAAAACTAATTCTAATTATTTTTTAACAAAATTTTGATATTGAATTGTTCAAAAAAGTATTCCTAGACACAATTCAGCGCAATTAAAAGTTTCATATATAAAATATATCTTTGGCTGATACATCTTCGGTTGATTACCATTTCGAACTGAAATTCGGATAAACAGCTACTCAATTATTTAATTTATATTCATTAATTTAATGCAACCAATATAATCGTCATGATATTGATGAACAAATTTAAATTGTAAATTTAGCAAATCTTATTCTCAAATGAATTAAAGAATAATTTGTAAATACTATCAAAAATTTACGCTTATAAATAATATTGATCTTGTTAAAATTCAATTCAGCTAAGGAAAATTACAATAAAATGCAAAATTAACTAATAATCAGCATTCGACTACGTTTTAAATTATCGTGCCATTGAATAAAAAAAAGACTAACGTCATTGCCGTAGTAATCCTTAATTTCTTTCACAAATAAAAAACATTTCTTAGAAATAGGTTGCAAATTTTGTTTATATCTTTTGCCGATAACCGGTTTCCATATTAGCCAAGTGTTTATTATTTATACCTATACTTATACGAATACGAGTATAAACATTTCAACTGAGAGAAATTTAAATGAATTTCGATATAAAATCATTGACATACATACGGCGTAATTTATAGTGAGAAAAAAAAACAAAAAATCAGTTAAAAATGCAAGAACGATTAATTCTTGTTTGGTCACGGTTATTGCAAAGCTGCAAACCTGAAATTTGCTCGACTGCTGTTAATAATTGTATTTGATTTAAGCGAACCGGATGTTTGGGTAAATGATAGTTATGAAATTAGTTTAAGAAAATGTTAATTTAATGCCAATAACTAATGTTTAGGCATATAACTCCCAATTCAGCTACCGTAAATCTTATTCAGCAAGGCTTCTTTCAGTCATTGAGTAGAAGTACCTACTTAAATTATCAGTTTTTGTTAAAATAATCCTATAATTGAGCCATTCTAGTGCTCAATTGAGAATTATTAATTGAAGTTGTTCATTCAGAACTTGAACAGGTAAGAAATTTAAAATTTGTACAAAAAAAGCTTACAGTAATGCACTTGGGAGACGGACTTAAGATCTCTAAATCTAAATTTAAGTGGTTAAACACTGTTACCAAACACACCGCAGTCTCTGGCGAATTCATATGACAGATAGTTATTTGTTTGGTTTGCGTATCTGTTTATAGGAAGTTTCACGTACTGGTATTGTTAAATATAGTATTAATAACTTAAATATACACAATTTTTGTTAATAAAACATATTGCATTCAATCGCAAAAGTGCGATATTCGATTGTTTATATATTAATTAAAGTCTATCAATGTCTAGTATTTCATAAACAACCACAAAAATTTCATATGCTTTAAGGTATCCGGTTAGGAAAGTTTCCAGAAATGTGAAATAAACCATATTTCTTGGTATAAAAGTTAATACAGCTGTAGAAATAATGCATGATATTCTAATCTAAAATCAGTTTAATGAAAATAGTGAACAGCGTTTGGAACATAACATACCGAAATGGAATTCAGCAAAACTTTTGTTTATTGAATTAATATTTTAAATAAATAACGTTGAATAATAATGATAACAATTAGTTGTACAAGCTTAAATTTAAGCCTTTCGAAACGTTGTTAGCTAGACGTTTTCTTTCTTATTTTAGTAGATTTATATAGATATTATAAGAATGTTTCAAAAATTGTGAAAAGGTAATGTGATAACATAATTCAGCTAGCGGCGTTGTATGTGTTATTATAGTTTTAAGTGAGTTCTACAAGAATATTAAATACTTTTTGCTATTTAAACTTGTGAAAGGAATTCAGCAGAGAGTCTCTTCATTAAGTAAATCGGTCTATAAAATTGTGATAATGTTAGTTTTTTAATATATTACATTCAGCCTTTTAAAATGTAATTCAGCAAGAGATTTTACGGTTCTTAGGGCTATTTTATTTATATATTCGTTTATTGAGATGTCATGAGATAACTTTTCAGGGAAATTTCAAGTAAGGTAAAGGTAAATACGATATATTACTTTTTGCAAAATACCATTATGATGATTAAATTTTGTATATTATTGTGGTTGTACGAGTATGTTTATATTAAGTAATTTTTGCAATTTAACTTACTTAAATTACTCAGTAAAATATTTATTGGTTAAACTTAAAGATAAATAAAATTACAACTTTCTTTAAGAGATTTTTAAATGGAAAATTATATTCAATCGTTTGAAACGTAATTAATCGAAGATTTTTTTTTTATTAAAATAAGTCTAATTAGAAACGTTTAAAGGACTTCAATAATACACCTTCTTATAATAACAGACGTTCAGCGGCTGAAATTGTAGGTAGTGTAATGAGAACATTAATTTTTGAAATTTATTGACATTCAGTTGAATTCAGCACTGAGACTGTTCGCTTTTATTTAAATATTTCTCATCATAAATGGTAATTAAATTGTTAAAATGGTGCGTGATTTAATCTAATTTCAGTTTAATGAAAATTTAAAATCCTTTTTGCAATTTAACACATTTGAAGGGATTTCAGCAAAGATTTTTTCGTAGACATTACATTTTAGTGACGGTTAGTAAATTAGTGATACATTTAGCCTTTTGTAGGGTTATTCAGCAATTTTGTAATTTAAGACTCTTAAATAGAATCCAAATTTTAAAATTTGGATTCTATTTATTTATTTCTATTTTAAAGAAATTTTAACATAAATCAGTTTGATATAATAAAATGCAATTCAGTTGATTAACTGCATGCTACAATATGATAGATTAAACGTCACTTCATTAGAATACTAATATTTTCATTTCAACGACTTTAACAGAATGCAGTATTTTGTACTAAATTAAATTAATACTCATATTACAAATATTTTTGTGAAAAGATTTCAAAATTTGGCCATATTAAATGTAATTCAGCAAGCGATTTTCTCTCTTTAAAGCCTTAATAGTTTAGGTTTATGTAAATACTTCGGTGGAGTATAATTTTGACTCATGTAAACACAATTAAGCAAAAATTCATAAATAAATTATATGTTATTTTATACTTAAATTGCATTCACTTAACCTTAATTTGAATATATTGTGCATGCTACTATATGACAGGTTAAACGTCACTTAATGAGAATACTGATATTTTTGTTTCCACGACTTTAACAGAATGCAGTATTTTGTACTAAATTAAATTAAATTAATACTCGTATTACAAATATTGCGGTAAAAATATTTCAAAATTTGGCCGTATTAAATGTAATTCAGCAAGCGATTTTCTTTCTTTAAAGGCTTAATTGTTTAAGTTTATGTAAATACATCGGTGGGATATAATTTTGACTCATGTAAACACAATTAAGCAACAATTAATAATTAAATTACATATTATTTTATACTAAAATTGCATTCATTTAACCTTAATTTGAATATTTTGTACAGTTTCTCGACAAGTTGATACCACAAATGCAATTCAGTTTTGAAAAACATGCAATATGCTTATAAAATATTGTATTTACACGATGTTTATACAATTCAGCTGGCCAAAATGTGATTATTACTTTACAGTAAGTTGCAGGTTTTAAAGACTAAATTCAACTGCATCACATATTATTTTCTGTTTCAATACGTGTCATACACAAAATATAGAAATGGTGTAATTTAAAAACTATTTAGTGAAAATGTAGTACACAATTACTAATTTGTTAATATTTTCATCGAGAAAACTACATCACAAAGCGTAGTACAGGGTTGCCCATATTCGACGGACCCATGTTTTTTAAAAAAAATCAAAGAAAAAAAATAAAAATTTGGCGGTTGGCAATCTTATTCATTTAATTTGTTCCTAGTAGATTTGTTTACATCAATTTTTGAATATGATATCTCTCAAATGGCCGCCTCTGCCAATTTTTGAATATGATATCTCTCAAATGGCCGCCTCTGGCGTTGATGGCGTATTGTGCCCTTTTTGCAGCATTTTCCATCGTTTTCGCCAACATTTCGGCCGGAATAGCGGCTATTTCTTCACGAATGTTGTCCTTGAGCTCTTCTACGGTCCTTGGCTTGTTAACGTAAACCTTTGACTTCAAATGTCCCCACAAGAAGAAGTCAGCGGGCGTCAAATCGGGCGAACGCGGTGGCCAGTCCAAATCACCACTTTTCGACATCAAACGGCCCGGAAACAAATTCTTCAGAAAATCGATTGTTATGCGACTTGTGTGCGGTGGAGCGCCGTCTTGTTGAAACCAGAACTGCCTCATACGCTTTCGACGAATAATTGGCATCACAAAATTGGTCATCATGTGGCGATAACGCTCCTGGTTGATGGTAACAGCATGGCCATTTTCGTTTTGGAAGAAAAACGGCCCAATGACCGTTTTCGCACTAACGCCGCACCAAACTGTGACTTTTTCGTCATGAAGGGGCAATTCTTGAATCTCCTGAGGATTTTCAGTGGCGTAAATACGGCAATTTTGCTTATTTACGGTCTCATTCAATGTGAAATGGGCTTTATCGGACATGATAATTTTGTTCCAAAATTGCTCGTCATCATCGGTCATTTCAATGACTCGTTGGGCCCATTCCAATCGACGAGGCTTGTCCGCAGGCAACAATCTTTGCGTCAATTGAATTTTGTACGGGAACAAATGCAAATCAACGCGAATAATCCGTTGTAAAGTGGACCGAGCCATGCCCAACTGCTGAGAACGGCGTTTTTGGGATGTTCTTGGGGACCTCTCAACACTGGCTCGTACGGCAGCGATATTCTCGGCCGATCGCCTTGGTCGACTTTTATTTGGCCTCTTCGGATTAGAAAGAGCCTCACCAGTCGAAAATTTTTCGTATAAACGCTTAATGGTGTTCTTAGAAGGCGCACTTCTCACATTTTTTAATATTTTAAAAGCACGTTGAGTTTTCACAATTGACTTCTTCTGTTGAATGTAAATTTCAACTATTTCAGAGCGCTCGCGTGGCGTGTATTGTTCCATGGTAAAAATCTGCTTGGACTGACGCTTCAAACGCAGTATGTCATTAAGCGATCTGACATCTCTGTCAAAAGTTATGGCGTTGCCAGATGGGTCCGTCGAATATGGGCAACCCTGTACGTGATATCGATTCATGATCAGTTAATAAGTTATGCGATATTAAAAAATATTTGATTATTTTCTTATATTTGAATATTTTTTCAACAGTTTGATGAATTTATTGACTTTTCGTCATTTTTACTATTCCCAGTTATATGTAAAATTTAGATGGAAATCCAAATTGTCTTCCAAAAATACAATTCACCATTCAATTCAGCATAAAAGGGTTGGCAAAAAATATAAATTTTTCACAATTTCGATGACAAACATTCAAAAAAAAAAAAAAAAAAAAAAAAATTAAAAATAAAAATGACTAAAATTTAATGACTGAAAACACTTATTGCATTAAAATAATACATATGCCTTAAATATTAAATTAACCTATGCCACATGCAATTTTCCTATGAAAATATCCCTTTCAATATCCATTATATGTATAAATTAAAACAGCTGCCGGAATATTGTAATTAAGCTTTTAAAAACAAACAGCTAAAGCAATAAAAAAAATAAACAGAGATTTCTGATTCGGCAGTACTTTTACCACAAAAGTTTAATGTTTAATTAATAAATAAAGCTGTGTTTATATAAATATAACAAAAAAAAAAAAAAAAAAAAAAATACCTGAAAATATCATTTGTTCTTTTCGTTTCTTTTGTATTCTACAATTTCATCAACCTCATATCCATTTTTTATTACCTGAGTGAATAAAATAATATTAAAAATTTGCAAAAACGTCCATTGAATATTGATGAAGTTGAATTTTTGGGAAATGACAAAATTGTCACCGTTATTTATGTGTTTATATACACTGTATTTTTTTCTTGTTTTGACATAAATGTTATACAATTTGTAGTTTGTTTTTGGCGCTTTATATTGCTGTCGTCTCAGAGAAAATTGAACAAAATATTATAGTTTGTAATCTCAATGCAATATGAGGTCATTACCGTTTCGATGAAATTATTTTAACTGGTTATTTTCTTACAATTTTCGAAAAGAAAAAAACATATTGTGGTGTGTCAGGTTTCATATTCAGTTGGTTTAATAACTTTTGTTTTGCCTTAAAGCCTTGGACAATTTTATAACTGGTTGGTATTGCGCGCAGCTTGTATACATGCACTTAAATTGGAATTCAGCTCACGTAAATTTGCTTCATTTTCGATAACTAGTGTTATATAAAATGTTCTACTCCCCGAAATATTCAACGCCGTTTGACTTTTCCTACTCATTGAAGATGCAGACTGTTTTATAGTAGCGATAGTTGACGTTTAATAAAGGTATTTTGCGAAAACCCGTATTCAGCTGCAAGAAATTTAATGTAGCTTTGCATACAAGTGGAATTTTACAGAAATTTCAAAATATACTTAAAGCTGAAGGCTTTTATACGCAATTCAGCTACGGAAATTCATTTTTGAATTACATACAAGGCAACAAAACAAAGCTTAGTAGCTTATTAATATGTACAAAAGATTAGAAGATGAGGAAATAAGATAAGTTTGACAGAAATATGGGAAGATTCATTCAATTTGGCAACTGAAATGGGTGAGTTAAACAGAACTATTTAAAACCAATTCAGCTGTCATAGAAAATTTTTGGTCCATTAAAGTTGAAGACAAAAACAAGTCTAGTTAAGAGTTACGATGAATTATAGGAGCACAACTCAGCAAAGCTTTAACAGAATATGTTTGTATGATTAAACTAGAATGTTTATATTCGTTCAGTAACATTAAACTAAATTTTGATTTATACTAGTATTTGAGAAAAGAAATTACTTTGCTGAATTGTAGGTGATCCAACAATATGCAAATTTCCAATTTAGCTTAGTTCGTTTAGACTATTATTGGCTATTTTGTTGCGGTTTTTAGCGTCTAATGATGGTTGATGATTACTCTATGCCAGCTGTCACATTCAGCTATCGTAACATCAATTTATCGACAGATAATTCTTGTAGTTGATAACGTTAATGAGATATAAATCTGCTTCAAAATTAATTTTCTGTAGTTATGATTTTTTTTATTTTAAAAAAGAAATTTCTCTACTGAAGCATTGAGGAAAACGCTGAATATAACTTAAAAAAAAAAAAAAGAAAATGTGGCGCACTGAAGTTCAGTTTAGGTAAATTCATAACAAACTTAAAATTGAAGTGCTATAAATACAATTTAGCTAAAAAAATTTCTTTGCTAAATTTTAACAAATATAAAAATTAATACATGATATTAAAAGCCCAAAGCTGAATTAAAGTAAATTCGACAAACAAATTTAATTGAAGTTTGAAATGAGTCTACTTAAGGTGAATTACCTGATTTCAATTCAGCTAAGGTTTTACGTTAAGATCAGCTAAGGTTTTACGATTAACGCTCAGACTATTTTAAATGATGTTTTGAGTTATTTTAAATGCATTTCAGCTAAATTTTTCTGCAGTTTCGATTGAAAAGCTTACGTAAATGTTCCCAGTTCAAAAATTGTAATATTTTCTAATAATGAGTATAAATATATTTTCAAATGCATTTCAGCTAAGGTAAATTCCAACAGTTTGTATTGGAAATGTTATACAAATACTCCCAGTTGAAAAACTGCCATATTTTTTAATTAATGCATAGAATATTTTTGCTGAATTGCTTTCCAAATAGCTGAATAGACGTTTTTAAATCAAAAAAAGAAAAATTATCTCAGGTAAACAAAGCAGTTTTAATTGTCTTGAAAACTTTTTTAGATTTCTTCTTATTAACTACATATAGATTTGCTTTTATTTGAATTCGAATGTTTTCTTAACTGCAATTAAATTGCTTCACAAATAACCGAATAGACGTTTTTAAATCAAAAAAAAAAAAAAAATTAGCTCAGGTAAACAAAGTTGGTTTAATTGCCTTGAAAACTTTTTCAGATCTCTCCTTATTAACTAGATTATTTTTAATTTGAATTCGAATGTTTTCTTAGCTGTGATTGAATTGCTTCACAAATAGCCGAATAGACGTTTTTAAGTCAAAAAAAAAAAAAAAATTATCTCAGGTAAACAAAGTTGGTTTAATTGAGTTGAAAACTTTTTCAGATCTGTCCTTAATAACTTGATTTTTTTTTTAATTTGAATTCAAATGTTTTCTTAACTGTGATTGAATTGCTTCACAAATAGCCGAATCGACGTTTTTAAATCAAAAAAGAGAAAAAAAATTAGCTCAGGTAAACGAAGTAGGTTTAATTGCCTTGAAAACTTTTCCAGATTTCTCCTTATTAACTGGATTTTTTTTAATTTGAATTCAATTCAGATTTCTCCTTATTAACTGGATTTTTTTTAATTTGAATTCAAATGTTTTAATAACTGCGATTGAATTGATTCCCAAATAGCTATATAAACGTTTTTAAACCAAAAAAAATTAGCTCAGGTGAACGAAGTAGGTTTAATTGTCTTAAAAACGTTTTCAGATTTTTCCTTATTAACTACATTTGCTTTTATTTGAATTCGAATGTTTTCTTAACTGAATCACCACTAAATGTGGGAAGTTCCATATTTTATTCTCGGCATGCAGTGAAAATTTATTTCTGTACATTAATCGTAGAATTCAATTACTTCAATAGTGTTGTTTGCAAGTTGTATAAATTTAACCAATTTTACGTTATAAATCCAAAAACCAATCATATAAAATACGATTCAGCAAAGGCATTACTGCTTTGTTTTACGATTTACATACATTTAAATAAACAAGCTGTCTTCAGTCTCTATTGTAGACTCAACTAAGCACAATTCAGCTAAGGATTGCCATAAAAAAAACAATGTCTTTGGATGATATTTTGTTGTAAAAGTAAATATAAATGCTTTCTTTATTACCTCTCACAATTTCACGTACAAATGACTGTCCATCAAGTAGAACAAATATTTCCATTGTTATTTTTTCAATTTACTTAATCACGGAGGATGACAAACAAGTACTCTTCTTTTGTAATTGTTGAAAGAAATACGCGACAAGCAACATTTAAATTAACGGAAGTTATTTATTATGCTAAAAACATGCGACAAATTATTTATTATGATGCCACAACAAGCAAGAAGATTACATATTTTTCATTGAAGGCGATTGAATAAATTCAGCTTTAGTATTTCAATTTATTATAGCTAACAATAATAAATGTATTACAAACGAATTTTTGTTTTGTGGTTTGTTTGGCTAATTTCACCGGTATTAATTGCACATATTAAGAATTTACTTACAATTAAGTCTGGCTTTTTTTGTTTTGAGGAACTTTTTATTTTAATTAAATTTATTTTCATCAAAACTATTAACCTTGTTTATGTACACAGTGTGTTGACAATTTGTGTTCAGCCACCTGCGTAGAATTGTAATTAGTATTCATATAACAATTATTGGTTTTATGGATTTGGGGAAGCACCTGAATGTTTTTTTTTTTTTTTTTTTTGGAAATTTCACACATCGAATGTTCATGTGACGAGTTCAATGCCGATTGGCCAGACGAATTAGTATTCAAATCGCAGTTAAGAAATGACTCAGTTTTTCAACATTTCCCAATTTGATTGCATTGCGATTAGCAAGAATTTTGTTGAGAAAAGAGCAATAAACTGTTTTTTAATACTAATGCAAATAATATATCTAAATTGAATGCATTATTTTGATATTCAGCTAAGCTAACCAATAGTAATTTCACTAAACAAACATTAAAAGTAATTCGGCAAAGAAAACTAATAAAGAAATAATGTTTGTAGTTATAAAATATCATATTCAGCTACTTTAAATTTAATTCAGCTATTGCAAAACGAAACACTTTTTATTTATATTACAGTTTAAACAAAATTGTGTATAGAAAATCTATGTATAGTTAGTGGTTACAAATTAAAACATTAGTTTATTTTAAACAAGGCTCATCACATATAAAGTATATCAAAGTCAGGACCATCTAGAGGAATTTAAACTATTTAATAGCAAGCAGGATCAGTTTATTTCCTAAATGCTATTCAGCATAAGGAGAGAAAAATGTACGATGTTCATAGGAATATCTTAATACAGTGCATAAAATTCAGCTACAAATGTAGTTGCTATTTAACCATTTTTTATTTTATAGAAATATTTCCTTAACTTTGAAATCCAACTGCTATTCAGCTACTTGTGTCTTTAGAACATTTATAAAGTTTATAAAGCTTAAAAATACTATATCCATCTTATCGATAAATGTTATATTTAGTAATATTAAATGTAATAATTGTTTTAGAAATAATAGTTTAATACAACAGCAGCAACAGTTTATAAAAAAATGTATCATTCAGCTAGTTCGACAGTAATTCAGCCAATAAATATATAGTTTATATAGTTCATAGAATTTTTAGCTAGCCTCGTAGCTAAATTATAACGCAATTGTTTTGGTGTTGTCTATGTCAATTTGTTGGAAGTATTTAGAAGTTAATGACTTAAAATGTAATTCAGCAAATCAAATTCTTTTTGAAAAAAAAACACCGTTTATTTGGCTATCGCAAAATTAAAAGTGGAAAGTAATGTCTTGCGTGCTAAATATTATTCAGCTAGCAAAAGTATATAATTTAATGTTTTGAAATAAACTTTCCAATTTACTGCACTATTAACAGAAAATTAAAAATGTGAAAACAACCTGATAAATGTAATTCAGCTAGCAAATATATTTAATTTAAGGTTTCAAAATCAAATTTCCAATTTATTCACCTCACGTATTTGCTTCAAATTGTGTATCTCTAGGTTAGGTTTTGCTTGTTGCCTTAAAATTTATCATCATATGAGTTGCAATAAATAAAATTACTTTCTAAAGCTATTTAGGTAAAGCATAAGGATATTAGAGGACATACAAATTATCCAACATTTCGTTAGGATGTACCTAACATGATTCAGCTAATGAAATTTACGGTTAAATTATAGCTTGAGGGGTGAACGTGTGTAATGTTTGAAATTGTGGTAACAGAGTTAAGGAATTTTTTCCCGAATGCCACATATTATTTACCAAATCTAAAACAATATTATAGATTTAAAAAAATGTCATTTCATTTAACTGATTTAAATGGAAGCAAAATTACATTAATTGTAGAATTTACGTTTCGGCTTTGCTACAATTTCAAAGGTTATTGTATGGTGAATCTCACCAATAAAATGGTGTTTTTGTGGCATTCAGCTAAGGGAAATTAAGAGTGTAAATCATGCAGCGTTCTATTCAGCTAATGCTAGTACAAATCAGCTTAGGTGATTTATGGTAAAATTGTATTTTTAAATGTAGAAAATATAATTTGTTTACAAAATATTGCATTAAAGGGAATAGTGAATTTAAAGCAATTCAGCTAGGAAAATTAAGTTACTAATTGATTAAAAAATTAATTAATTACATTAAATATAAACAAAAATAACTTTTAATGTAAATATATAAATAGTAAACGACTTATTATAGAAATTAGATCGACTGCATGATTATACCGGGTTATCCATTTAGTGGTCTCAAAACCGCCAGTCTGGTAAGGCTGTCTCAGCTGTTAAATACCTATCATTTGTAGTGTTATTCATATAGTGATATTTTTGCCTTTTACGAATATGGGTCGTTTAACAACCGAAAAAAGCGTACAAAATATTCAAAACTTACTACAAAAGCGGTGATTCAAACGTGGACATTTTTCATTCATTACGAGATGATTATGGTCCTCATAAGCGACCTACTCTGCAAGGAATTGGAAAGGTTATAACAAAATTTGAAGAGGCTGGAAGCATTACAGATGTTGTCAGGCGTGTGCATCATCGCAATATACGCACTGTCGAAAATATCGCTTCTGTTAGTGAAAGTGTGGCGGATAACCCGAATTTCAATTCTAAACGCTATAGCCGTATGACATCCGCCTTTTTTTGGCCTGCTATTAAAGATTATGAACTGGACGATATGTGGTTTCAACAAGACGGTGCCGCGAGCCACACAACTTGGCCAGTTTTGGTTTTAAAGCATTGGAATTTTCCAGAAAGCGCAATTTCACGTTTTGACTACATCAACTGGCCAACATGATCATGTGATTTGACGCCTTTAGACTTTTTTTTGGGGGGCTACGTCAACTGCAGTTTTCACGCAGATAATTTCCAAATGTTGGAGCATCTGAGAACCAACATTCGTCAAGTTGTCGCCAAGATACCGCCAATATTTGGAAAAAAATTGGTCGAAAACTACCTCAAAAGGATCGACTGCTCAAACCAATCCAGAGGCGGTCATTTAAATGTCATTGTAATTCGAATATAATGTCAATGTCCAAGCATTATAATGAAATAAAAGTTTCATCGATATCATAGCTTTATGTGTGTTTCATTTAACTTTACTTATGAAACCGAAAAATGGATAGCCCGTTACGATTCCGTTCATAGAAAGTTTCACCTTGTATTTTCTAGTACATTTCAACTGAGGAAGCTAATACTAATTTTTATTATTTATTATTTTAATCAAAGGTTTTTTTCACCATTCGTACGATTTATATGAAATTAAGTGTTGTAAAATGAATTTATTTGCTGGAGATGCATTTCAGCAAGAAACATTTTTTAATTACGGAAGATTTTCGGCATACATTACTGCAATTTGTAAAGGTAACTTATGTTGGTAATAAGAATAAGAATGTAAAAAATTCGTAGCTTAATTGCAGTTGAAGGAAATTATTTCAATTTCTTAACTAAATTAATTTAGCAATAAAAAATTTGTTTGTACTAAAAGTTTAGCATTTTTTACAATTTATGATTTCACCAAACAATTTTCTTTGCTGAATTATATTTGATGTAGCTGAATTCCAGTTTTTGAACCAATATTACCATTTTAATAACATTAACACCCTCGTAGAGGCCACGTCTCTGCTTAGTCATATATTTGTTTTGCTTTACATAAGCGTTTGAGCTAAACTAAGAATTTAAATAGTTTTTTTTCAAAAAGTGATAACTACCTTTATATCTGTATAAGCGACAATAAAAATTTGCAATTCCGCATTCCGTAAATTGTAAAGGTAATTAAAGTTTAAATAGTTTGTTTTTTTTTTTTTTTAAATTTTACTATTTACGACGTTTCTTCCAAAAAGATGTAGAGACAACGTAGACAACTTAAAGTAAAATGACGAAATGTAAAAATGCAACAGATCGCTTGGGTATAGATATGGATAGGTGTATAGCAAGTGTTCTTGTTTGAATTTTAATTATAATAGAAGTAAAAAATCCTGGGAACCGGAAAACATCTACGAACGGGACTTCGTCCAAATTGTGTCAAAATTGAATGGTCTCAGAAAGTGAATATGATAATAATTTGGTTGCTTGGAACAATAGTTTCTAGCCGCATTTATTCTTATAGATTTATGATTTTAGAAAATTGCTTTCGAGCGATAACGAGTATTTGTTAGCGAGAGGTATTTGTTATCAGATTTTTGGCGGCCAAACATAAATCTTATTTTTTGGGATTGTGCTATCGTTTATTACTTTACGATGGAGCGATAAACAAACAGTGTTAAAAGTAAGCAAATTTGAAAAAAGTATACACATTTTTCTACAGAATTTTATGTAGTTTTTCCATCAAATCTAACACTCAAGCAAAATCGCTTAGTGACAAAATGTTAATAAACAAAATTAACAATTGGTTGGTCAAATCTATGTTGTTCAATGATAACAATCATTTAAAAAGGCATGAGTAATTTGCGATTAATCAGTCCGCTAGTTCCATTATTACATATAACTAATTAATTAAAGTATCAAAATCGATTTTCAATTTCATTTGAAACTGATTTACCAGTACTTATGCTACCTCAAAAATTTACTTTCAAATTATGATGACAGTATTTAATTGATAAGATGGGATTCCGCCAGAGCTTAAATACATAATAGTTAACAAACTAGTAATATATTAAGATTTGGATGTACAGATAGATATTTCAATGATTTTATACCGATTAATTGAAAATCAACATTGGTGAGTAGTTTGTAATTACTGAATTTTTTTAAGGAAAAAACATAAACTTTTAATTGAATTTTGTTATAGACCACCCAAAAGCTGAATAATAGAAGAGATGTCAGTCGCAATTTTATGTTATTTACCCTGTGATGAAATAGTCGAAATCGCTTTGTAAAATATCGATAAGTCGGAAGATTGTTATGTCGAAAATTGGCAATAGTGGAAAAGATATTTTTAAATTTGATATTTTAAATTTACCATACAAATAACGAGGCTGACATTTTCGTAATGCTATTATCATTCTAATTGTACTAAAACATAATAATAAATATTTAGATATACAATTCATATCGCTGCTATTTTATTTCTCATCGATACCTTAGCTATGTATTGAGCCAACAGCAACTTTAAGTGTTTATAAAGTAGTGATTTTTGGAATAACATAATTTGAACTAAAAGTGGCGTATTTCACACAAATTATTTTATGCAAATTTCATTTAATTTTATGCAAATTTATGCAAAAATTTTGGCAAACGGAATTCCGTTTGCAGAATTTGTATGCGTTTTGTATAGGGAATACAATTTCGCTTGAGATCAATAACTGTCTTTATAATTAGTGAGAGGGAGGGACTTAATGCTTAATGGCAAATAAAGTACTTGGTTACTAAAGCTAATCGAAATAGTTTTCTGTACATCAGGATGACGGCTGTTATAAATAAACAGAGTTCCGCGGCCGCTCGAATCCAAAATCAGAATGAATTTTGCAACCGCTACTACAAATATGAAATATATAATATATACGATACAATCAAAATATATCATTCTATTTACAACAAATAAAAAAGTTCATTTGGAATCATATAATCATGTTCGTTGTAAAAATTGGTGTCACCCACCATTTAAATGCCGAACCATTTGGGCTCGGAATCTGAAATTTTATACAAACTTTGCTCATAGGTGCTTTAAGTTTGAAAGTTGGAAACATTGATTCAGTAAAAAAATTCGGCCATATAAATGTTTCACCTCCAGAAAAATAGTGATTTTTCCAACAATTTTACAAATTATTTATTATTTGAAAGCAACGTATCTGGACACTTATCTGGATATGAGTCAATACAATGTGAATTGTTTTACAAGTGGGCAAAATAGGTTTTAAAGTGAAGAAAAAATCAGAAAAAAATTTAAATAATTTCGACAATTTTATCATGTATTCATTAATTAAATGCAATATTTGGCGGCTTGTAATAAATAAAGGCCAGCTGATGAATAACGTATGTGTTTAAAACGAATGTTTTCTGCAATTTACAAATTCCAGATATTTACATTTCAGATATTTTCCAAGCTAAGTCCTTTTTCCTTGTAAGCACAGATATTAATACGGAAAATAACAAGTTTTTTCGATTTCTGTGCTGGAAATTCACACAAAGGAATTATAACGATGATTGGTTTTCAAGAAAACAATGTTTATAGCATTATTTGCCCGTCGAAAAATTATAGAGGGCACATTAATCGCTAAATCTGACAGATTCAGATTCCTTATTAACGAAAATTTGGTTAAATTCGCACATAATATTCAATTTGTTGTTAAGCTGATAATATGAATTCCGCTTTATAGACACGACGTATGTTATATGCAAAAACTGATTAAAAATTGTGCCGAAAATTATGGATTATTCTAAAATGAGAAAAAAAATGTAGAAACCTTTTATAAAAAAAAAAAACAACTCTAATTTGAACTTTAAACATACAAACTTATCGGCAGTTTTATGCAAACGAGCAATTGATTATGTTGTAATAAACGAGTTTCGAAAAACTTTCTTTAAAATATCTTGAATACTGGAAAACGGTAGTTTCCCAAAAATTATATATGACATTTCTTTAAAAATTTCTTGTTTTAATATTATATGCAAACATTACTATAGACTTAATTATTTTAACATTAAAAACTTACCATTTGGTCTATCCAGATCCTTTTCCTGGCTGGCCATAATTTGTTCCTTGGACGTCATTTTGGATATGTTTTCAAATATTATCGCTTAGGAAATCACAATTTATTTAATACTGTCAATTGAAGCCACAATAGACCGTCGGAATGTTGCAAGAGGTAGGTTGTTATGACACGTATTTAGCTTGGTTGGTCTTCTACACCACAAATTTTTTCGAAATTCTCCAAAAATCGAAAAAATACCAGAATTATCGAAAATGCCGTAGGTTTCTTTGAGGTTTTGGCCCGCAAATAGAGTTATTGTTATAACAACATTTTGTTTATGGAAATGTTGTTATTGTGGTATTTGCATAAAAAAACAAAACAACGACACAAAAAATTTTATTGAGGTTTCACTTATTTTGGCACTTCACTTTTTGTTTTGCTTCTCTCCAGATTTAAATTTTTCGGCAATGTGAACTTTTTTCGCCAGTTAATGATGGGATGTTACTGATGTATGTTGATGAATTCACGGAGACGCCACGTTGGTGACTGAATAGAACGCGCTGCGAATCGATCTTGTTTGGCTCGATCCGTTTAGGTTTTAAATCAAACCGATACCAATAATAGCAACAGTAATCAACGAACGTAGTTTTGACGTTTCACGTGTCGTAGACGACGTAGCTGTGGTTGGTTGTCGTCGTCGTTGTCGTTATACACTGTACTCTGCACTCGTAGAGTAGAGTAGTAAGCGAAGGTGTTTTGGTACTCGGATACTTCTTCAACGTATAACAGTTGAAAACGTTCTGATAAAACCTGAGCAACTTAACTGCGATTTAAATAAAACCTTTATTTATAAATACAACAATATTCGCAATAACGACGGCCATAAACACTGAGTAAACAGCCCCGGCAAGTCACAACAAGAGCAAAAAGCGTTAGCGGCGGGCGAATGATCTCTGGGACTAGTCGTCTCTCAATTTTCGTTGTTGTTATCTTCAGAGTTAACTAAAACTTTCGATGATATCGCGAATTTTACTGCTTGTAGCGCTTTCTGAGATTTATACTTGACGCTTAGGGATGAGGGGGGGATAGCGATGGTAGATGAAGTTGAGGGTAGAAGTAGACGAGTTTGCGGTGCCGGTGAAATGACGATGAGTAGATCTTCCCCAGCGTTATTGCTGGGATTGACAACAATGATTTTGTTGTTTTATTGTCGTCGTGTATTATTGTGGTTGTTTGCTGTGCCTTTTGTGTATTAATCCATACAAATAAAATAAATTTTGTTTTATAAAAATCTCGTTTACACAATCATTTTGCACAAGTGATACTCGGTTAACTACTGCTAAATGGTGGGCATGATTTCTTTCATTTCGTTCATGTTTTCAATAAACGAATAGAATGATTCCCTGGATTACATGAACAATGCAGCTGAATGTAATGGTGCCTTAACATGTAACAATATGACATAAATTTTTCAGACACATTTTGTCGAGGGATCCAACAACCCGT
Source organism: Philornis downsi (assembly GCA_019455685.1). NCBI lineage: Eukaryota > Metazoa > Arthropoda > Insecta > Diptera > Muscidae > Philornis > Philornis downsi. Next base: position 389,227 of record JAHXMU010025568.1, on the reverse strand, counting down.
TCATTCATCAAATGTTGATCCGAAATAAAGCACAATAAAGAGCAAAATTATGACTTAGCAAAGCCTCTCACTTGGATCTTATAGGGGAACTACTGATTTTTCTAAATTCGACAATTTGTGTGGGATGTACAGGGTTGCCCATATTCGACGGACCCATGTTTTTAAAAAAAAAATCAAAGAAAAAAATAACAATTTGGCGGTTGGCAATCTTATTCATTTAATTTGTTCCAATTAGATTTGTTTACATCAATTTTTGAATATGATATCTCTCAAATGGCC
>JAHXMU010025568.1:375264-388938 GCA_019455685.1 Philornis downsi | reverse complement strand
GCCCAACTGCTGAGAACGGCGTTTTTGGGATGTTCTTGGGGACCTCTCAACACTGGCTCATACGGCAGCGATATTCTCGGCCGATCGCCTTGGTCGACTTTTATTTGGCCTCTTCGGATTAGAAAGAGCCTCACCAGTCGAAAATTTTTCGTATAAACGCTTAATGGTGTTCTTAGAAGGCGCACTTCTCACATTTTTTAATATTTTAAAAGCACGTTGAGTTTTCACAATTGACTTCTTCTGTTGAATGTAAATTCCAACTATTTCAGAGCGCTCGCGTGGCGTGTATTGTTCCATGGTAAAAATCTGCTTGGACTGACGCTTCAAACGCGGTATGTCATTAAGCGATCTGACATCTCTGTCAAAAGTTATGGCGTTGCCAGATGGGTCCGTCGAATATGGGCAACCCTGTACTTTAAGGCAAAGCGATCAAATTGTATTCTATTAAGTGCGGAACTAAGTTTTCGCTATTTTTTTTTTTTTTTTTTTTTTTTATAAAAATTAAACTTTATTATGAAAACATGTTTACAAATGATGAATTGAAAATGATGAACATCGTTAGCTACTGCTTTTTCCAACTTTTTGGCAAAGCTCGAATTCCGTCACGGTAAAACTGTTCATTTTTTGAGGCTATCCACGAATCTAGCCATTCCTTGATGTCGTCATATGAGTGCAACTGCTGGTCTGACAGACCGTGTGCCATTGAACGGAACAAATGACAATTGGACGGCGCAATATCTGGGGAATATGGCGGATGGGGTAAGACTTCCCACTTCAGCGTTTCTAAGTAGGTTTTAACGGGCTTGGTCATGGTTGGTTGTCATGCTGAAGAATCACTCTTTTGTGCCTCTCTGCGTATTGTGGGCATTTCTCGCGCAGAGCTCGGCTCAATTGCATTAATTGAAGTCGATACCGATCCCCAGTGACGGTTTCGCTTGGTTTCAGCAGCTCGTAGTAAATAATATCGGCCTCATCCCTCCAAATACAGAGCATAACCTTATTAGCGCAAATATTCGGCCGAGGCGATGATGTAGAACCATGACCGGGCAGCCTCCATGACTTTCTTTTCTTTAGATTGCTGTAATGAATCAACTTTTTATCACTCGTTACATGCAATTAAGAAAACCCTTCCTATTTTGTCGTTGAAGCAATTGTTCACAGGCGAAAAAACGACGCTCAACGTCCCTTGGCTTCAACTCATAAGGAACCCACGTTCCTTGCTTTTGAATCATTTCCAACGCATGCAATCGCTTGGAAATGGCTTTGCAGATAACTCCTAATACTGAAGCAAGCTCTATCTGCGCTTGACACGGATCAAGCAATGCCGTCATTTCAGTGTCTTCGAAAGTTTTTCGTCTTTCTTCACTCGAACGGTCGTCAACATCAAAATCACCGACGGAACCAATTTCGACACACTGTTTCATTTAAAGCAGCATCTCCGTAAACGTTATGAAGCTATCGATGAGCTGCAGCCGCCGTTTTTTTCGGTTGAAAGAAAAAAATCAGTACTTCCCGCACATGACGATTGTTTGGCACAAAATTATACATATTCACACAACTAAAAGAATATAACGTCAAAAGAAAATCACTATTGTGTCGAGGCGGTATGTTTATCATATGCCTTAATTTGGCTCATGGCGTTTATATTATGGCAGAATCAACCAGCACTTACAGCTGGTGCCATCTATTGGTAAGCAGAGCGAACTTAGCTGCGCACGTAATACTAAACAATTGATACCTGCACATTATGCCGAATTTAGTGCAAGACATGAACATAGGAATACATGAGTTAAGTTGGGCAATTCATATAGGAGATGTTGGAAAAGTTGTGGTTATCCAGCCCATTTTTTAAATTTTGACAAGCATTACAAAGAAATAAAATGCATAAAAATGTAGATTAGTGCAGGCTACCGGATGGAAATAACAGAGGAACAGGTAGATATTAGAACGAAACAAACAGTTGCAACTAGAGTCGGCGGGGTTTTACATGAGACTCGCCGTGAAGTCTTTGACCGTACTAATCATACTGGGCATATTACAATGTGATTGCAAGCGCCCCTTTTGATAGCCGAGTGCCGTACACTTGAACTATCTATTAATAGGAGACTACGCTTTTAGTAGCAAGCTGTCAGCCAGAATATATCGAATTTAGAATGCTTGTTTGCCTGTGTTATCACCTCTGTTATTCTATAAGTCTGTAGCAACTCCATATTCGAGGCAGAGGGCTCTATCAGCAATTTCGGTTTTAACCACTGCTGGCATGACAGTTACGAAGATTATGAGAGAGTAATGGTGTGGAAGTATACTGGGATACAGGTGGGGCCTGAAATTTCTAACAGAAGTCAAAAGTAAGTAAGGAAGGAACATTTTTACAAATTGTTACTTCCGGAAGACAGCAAATGTGAAGAAATTACGCCTTAACTAGGTCAAAATAGCTTATCGTCGAATGATGAGCTGTATATCGACATCGAAGTGCTTAAGCGCAGCCAAATATAGGATTTTATTAGTTAAGTCACTTTGTGAGTTAAGATGAACTCCTCCAATACAAAAAGTTTTGGATAATGAACTCGATGATCAGTGTAGGATAGGGCTATTAAATCTCTTATGGGTGTATCAGTATTCAGAAACGTTTTCAGAATTTGGTTTAGCACCTAAAGATTGTGTAGATTATGTTCTAAACGCTATGTAAGCAAGTTAGAAAATAGTAGAAGTAAGGATTTAGGATTAGGATTCGGTTCTTGAGACCCGCATAACTGCATCATAGAAATTTAGCACGCGTTATGTTTTAGACTCTCTGGAAAGGATCTACTGTTTAACGACAATGTCGAAACAGGCGGCTGTATTGGGATTAGGGCCAATAATTATATATACTTACCATCGTGCCAAGGTTGGCCACTTCTCAAACGAAATTCCCTATACGAATTGCATTTAATGTCATTAAAGAGCTGTACTTTCACAACTTTGTGAAAAAGGCTATTAATAGGCGGTACCCAATAAATCAACGCGTATATGCACCTGCAGTTCGCAATTAATCGTGTTAATTTTAGGATCATGCAATGATACCAAATGTTTATACATATACATGTATATATCTATACGTATATATATATACATACATGTATATATATATGTATATATCACGTGATCCCACCTAAATTTATTTGCTTGACATTAAAAGCAAGGAAACCTAAGAATGACTTCCCTTGAGTGACATTAGCGTGAGCTTATACCAAACAGCTGTTACATGATTTTGTGACTTTTACATAAGTCTTTTTAGTGACAACGGAGTTTATAGCACTTTAAATCTTTATGGCATTTTACTGGCTAATACAAATATGGCCATAAATTCGTACATCTGTCTTTATCAGCATTTCATCAAATGCTTTCAGTGTCAATGTAGCGTATCAAACACGATCAAACTCTGTGATAATATGCATATTAGGCAAATATTAAAATCAGTTCACAAAAACGTGTTCCATGTGCCAATAGTTTTCCACTTGATGCACTCGTATCTCAAGTATCTCATCTAGTTCATGTGCTTATCACTTGTGCAAATATCGAGTCAAAAAGTAAATATTTTCGTTGATGTTAAACTTGGGCACAATTTTAACCGTCATCGATAGACCTTCTCAGGGAATTAGTGAACAAAATTCTATTTTACCCTTAAACAAATATTGAATGATGACTGAAATCATTAAGAATTTATTTGATATAAAAATAAATGTTTTACCAAATTTACCCATATCTTAGTTGACATTATTGATTTGGGTTCCTTTTTGGTATTTATTTACGCAAATTGAAATTATAGATGTGACACGACGCAAATATGTCCAGAGGAATACTAATTTGTTAGTGTATATTTTACGCCAGTCATTTTTATTTACGTTCATAATTAGGCATTAATAACGTTTCTGAGCAATACTCTACAAACGTTAATATTTTATTGCAGCCGCCATAAAATAAAATGATTTTAGGTTTTAAAGAGGAGAAGAGAGGATTCCAAAAATCCGAAATATAAGGCAAATTTTAAGTCGCCTTCACACTTAAGTAGTGCGCCACGAAGTTAATTAAAATTAAAATTAAAGAACCTCAAATTGAAACAGTTTACACCGATTTCGTCAAAGCATTTGATAAAGTATCTCATAGTATACTTTGTGCTAAGTGGATAAAATCGTCAAAACGGAATATGCGAAGTCGTTATTAGTGGTTATGAATCTCCTCCATATTTGCAAACATCTGGCGTGCCGCAAGGTAGTATTTTGGGACTTTTGTTGTTTAATTAATTTATTAATGATATTTCTAACTGTTTTAAAAAAGTAAATTTTCTTTTATATGCAGATGGCTTAAAAATATATCACAAAATTTCTAATATTTCTGAGGAACTGATCTTCAGAATGATTCAGATAATCTTCTTGATTGGTGTTCCCTAAACAAACTTTCATTAAATCTATCAAAATGTGTCTATCAGGCCTGTCACAGAATTTTGTGATATGGTTTCGGATTCGCATTTTCCAAATCGATCGATATGGTTTAACCTTCTTCAGAAATCGATGGATTTTGTTAATTCCCAAATTGAAGATATCCCGTTTTTTTGATATGGCAACGCAAAGAATAAAGAACGCAAAGAAAAAAGCAAAGACCATATGTTTTAAAATAAGCAAAGTTCTAAAGTTCTCGCGCTAGGAATTCCATCAACACTTCGATGAAGTCCTGACACCCGCGCCACAGTATCCTCGACATCGTTTAGGACGTATTTGTTGTATTGGCCGCCACCAGTTTTTCGGTCCTCTTTTTTGTTGTGGCACAGCTTTCTTTTTACAAACACCTTCCAGTCCGCTCAGGTTTTTCTCCACCCATTGATGTCCTTGGTTGGCGGACCGGAGGAATTTAATTTTGCGGTTAGTTCAGCCCACAACGCTTCAGCTGCCACCCTATCTTCCTTTACATACTCCTTAGCTATGTCCTGGCGGGCATCCATAAACTCGGCCAATATACGCTCTTGTGCGGCACTCCTATGTTTTCTCCTAAAATAACGCGAATTGTTACTAAATAAAATAATTTAAGAAAATTTTCCCATACATGTTTACATAAATTATTTTGTTTGTTGTGCCTTTCGTTTTGTTTCGTCAAAACTTGCCAGTATGCAATGTTATTGCAAATTAGTTACTTTTACTTTGAAGAAATATGTGGTTTACACGAAAAAAAAGGTGGCAATACTGCATTAAAAAGTAGTCAAAAAAAAAGTTGCTTGCTGTGCTACCCCCGAAAAATACGCAATAATTGTTTAAATTAATCATTAATATGTTTATTTTCACCGCAGTCTATTAAAAAACAGTATCTTTTATTGATATAAACCAATTGCAAAGACATTTTTTTAGTTTAAGATAGGAAAAAAACTAAAACCATTTACATAATTGAAAGTGGTTTCAAAACGAAAAAATTTTGCGGTTTTGATTGTCTGGAGAAGCAAATTACGAAATGGAAACCATTTCGATCGAAATGGTTTTCTGTAACAGGCCTGTATATTTCATTTTCAAGGTCTCGTAATCCAATTCAACTGGTTTTCAAAATTGGTGATTACAGGTTCTTCTCACTGCTGAAAATAAAATGGATTTAGGTGTTGGTTTTGATGCTGCGCTGACTTTCACCTCGCATATAAATTATATTATCCCTAAGGCTTATTCCATACTAGCGTATATTAGAAGAAAATGTTCCGATTTCACCGATCCACATGCCTTAAAAATAGTGTATACTTCCTATGTAAGATCAAAGTTGGAATGTGTCTCTATTGCTTGGAGTCCCCTTTGCCAAGTCAATATATCACGCATAGAAAGAATTCTGAAATTTGCTGTCTTCTCAATTAACTTTGGTGATTTTGAGTCTCCTTATATTTTCAGATGCTGGTTACTGGGCTTACAGCCATTGCAATATCGCCGTATTTATCACACCTTGTTATTTGTATTCAATATAATAGCTGGTATCAAATCAAATGTGTAGGTTTTACATGAGTCTCGCTTTGATAGCCTTACCCATGCTGTGCCATCACACAGGTGTTGTTTTCTATTATTATTTTCTTGGTTATATGTTCTTTCTTTCTTCTTGCAACAGCAAGCGCCCCTTTGGGGTACCCAAACTAATCCCGAAGGGATTAGTCAAACTACCAGAGATTAGAAGTAGGTTCCTTGGAAAAACTTCCTCAGGACCCACTCCCTCTCTCCTTCAAAGTACCGTTGTAGTCACTTGGTATGAAGTGACCTCCAGGTTAGGAGTTGAGGTAATCTAGGAAGACCTCGGATAGACATGAACAGTGTTTTCCAAGATAATCCTTCCTTCACCAACGCAACCTGAAGCAACGCAAAAGCACAGAAAACACTTGTTCGGGCAACCACAACCAGCACGATGCTCCCACTAGGGGTCCAACATCATTGACCAGGAAGGAACAATGTTCCTTGGGCCTCTGGTCACCCATGCTACCAAAAGAGAAGAACCCTCTGGTTTAGGTTTCGCAGGCAAGCTACTCCAGTTTTGCTTTATCATACCTCGCATGGAACTGGTAATCCATTATCTACGGCATAGATTATCAATGTCCGAGGAGAGAATATCAACACTGCAAAGCATGCCATGCTCCAATCATAGCCTATTAACCAGAGATAAATCTTCTTATATCTCCCGACGGCTTCTCTATAACCGCACCTGTGGCCAGGCTGTGTCTTGTTTGACTATGACTCTCCCCTTGGTTTTCGAAAAACGAGTTCCAAGATCAGTTTGATGTCATATTATAGGTGAATCCCAAGACATAATCCACCTGTTTCTAGGGCGCCTGGCACAAGGCCACACTACTTTGTTTTTGTACGCAAGCATCATCCTTTGCTTGCTTAATTACAGGATCGGGTAGAGAGGCTTGCGTTTTAGGGGTAAGCGGTACAAAGCATTCTAGGAAACACCAGCCTACCCACATAATAGCTGGTATAATTGATTGTTCTGAATTATTGTCGCTTATACCGTTTTATGTTCCGCCGAGATCGCTTAGATATCATTATATACCCGTATTTAATGTAACACGCCATTCTATAAATTATGCCCAACATAGTGCTTTGAATCGATAAATGGGATTGCCAGAAATGAATACTCAATTCAACACCTAAAGTTTTGTATGTCTAGAAATAACTTTAAGCTGTTTCTTTTTTGATATTCAAAATAAAATAATTTACATATTTACATAACTTTCTTGAAATGTGTTATGTCAATTCTTAGTCTGTAAGGATTTATATGTTCACCCACCTAAATAAATGAAATGAAATTGTGCGAAAAGCTTTCACGCTTTACCATATTCCTTTATGTCAATCAAATTGTGCGACAAATGGGTTTGTGCGAACGTGACTTTATGGCAACTTAATTATTTGTCACTGGCGGACGTTTGTAGCAGCTCGCTGACAGCTGTTGGTGACAAATTGTTATCGCGATCATGTTGACGGATTGGGTGACGTTGGCTGCTGAGAACATTAGTCAGTCGTTACGTTGTAAAATGTCAAAAAGTTACACTTGAATATCAGTTTTTTATAGCATTAATTGAAAATTAATTAATATGTCATTTAGCAACGATTGTAATCGTTTAAAAGGAAAACACAGGAATCATTCGGTAATTGTTAAATGTTTTAGTTGGAGTTCACATTAATCAGTTTGCCGATCAACTGAATGGAAAGTGAAAAGTCTGAACAAATACTTTCACCCTACGTTGAGAACGAAATCAGTTGTTCGCCCGAACAAAATATTTGATATGTCGTTAAAAGAAACATCGTTTTCTGTGCCCATCTTTCTCTTGTTTCAAGGTGGATTGAACTTTTGGTAAAAAATAAGGGCGATCGAAATTTCTTATCAAAAAGTGTTTTTGTAGAAGAAAAAACAAATCAAACTTCCCCATATCCAAGACTTTTTGAAAGGGACTTAACGACCATTTTCAGCGTTAATTTGAAGAACTTTTGTTAGGCCTGCCTATTTCTAGACTATTCGAATTGTTCTCCACTCAAAGAAAATTTTGATACAGGGTAATTGCCTGTACTAATTGTCAGGCCGATCAACAGGAGAAATTTTTGAGAAAGTCTGCTTAAACTTTAAGCATTGGTTTGATAGGGAAAGTAGTTTCGTATTGTTCCCAACAGGGCATTTAATTGTAGTTATTCATTCACAATCATCTTCACACTTAAGCCGCATGGTCACTCTTTATATTTTGACCGCTGCTATAGCAAGATTTGCTTGTGAAAATGATCTACAAATCTTACAGAATAGCTTTTTGTTTGGTGTCCTGCCGAATAAAAGAAGTGAAAAGCAGCGTATTTTATTTTTTACTATCAAAAAGATTAAAATGCCGTTTAAGGAAGAAAAAAAAAAAAAAATATCGAATGTGTAAGAAAAAGACATATTGACAGAATGCCAGTGTCAAAACTAGTTTACCAAATTCCGATCTGGCAGTTTTAATGTTGAACATTCACCACGTTCTGAAAGGTCGGTCAAAGATACAGTGAATGCCTTAATTAATGCAGACTGGCGAAAAAACAACACATCAGATCTCTAAGAGATTACGTCTATTGAATTCGATCGTTTATGATCATTTGATACGCTTATATTTAATTTCAAAAGCAGGTCAAAGCGCTTCACAAGCCGATATGCATCACAAATTGTTGTGATATTTGGCGGGATTTCAAGGGAATATTTTTTGTGTTCGCGCCAGATAACGCAAAGATCAATTCTGAAGTGTCATTAGATGGCCAAATTGAATAATTCGCTTAAACAGAAAATGTAAACATTTCCTCCACTGTACCATAAGTTTGGTAAATCGCCAAAAGCTTGTGAGCTTGTGGGCGTGGTCAGATGCCTTCCGAATATTAAGACTGTATTGACATGGTCTTTTTATGAGGATGAGAAAGATTTCCAAAAATGAATTTGGTGGGAGGTGCAAAAGATAGTTATGAAAATTCAGTTGGAAGGATTATGTTTTAAATATGCTACCAAAAGTTGATAAGACGAATTCAAAAATCAGATAAGATCGAAGCATTTGGAAATATCTTCTACGTACCATGCACAGTAGACAATGGGTTATATTTTGGTTATTATGTGTTGTATTAATTTAATTACAAAAAAAAGCGAGAATATAAGGTACCTTTATTGGAATCGTAGTAGATGTAAATATTTTAAATTTTGGCAATGACTATGTGATAAGCGGTCCATGTAAGTCCAATTTTGAGAAACTTTTTCGAACACAGCGGCTGTTCTCTCGCCATATTCCACATGACGTTGTTTTGCAAGGCCGCTATTGACAGTAGTTTATCGGCATGTGCGAGCAACTTCCCGTTCACCAGTACGTTTATCGCTCATACTCATTTTTGTTGTGTGCAAAACGTTAAAAATTTCATTAACAAGCATAAGATAATCTAGTAAGCAGGTTAAATCATTTGGGTTATAAGATATAAACTGGTTACCGATTTCAACACCCTGCTACTGAACCCAAAACAAAACAGCCGCATTTCACAAATATTTAATTCAAATTCTGCCGACAATGGATTCCTTGTCTTTTCAAACAAATGAGATGACAAGTTGATTTGTGTATTAAGCTTATAAAATTTTAAACAAAACAATGCAATTATGTAATTGTTATGTAACAGGTAATCCATTTTTCGGTATCAAAAGTAAAGTTAAATAAATCAGACATAAAGCTATGAATGCAACTTTTATTTCATTATAAATCTTAGATCTTGCCATTATATACGAAATACTATGTCATTTAAATGACCGCCTCCGGACTGGTTGCAGCAGTGGATTCTTTTGAGGGAGATTTCGACCACTTTTTCGAACATTTCGGGCTGTATCTCGACGATAACTTGACGAATATTGGGTTTCAAATGCTCCAACGTTTCGGGATTATCCACGTGAAGACGGACTTTGACGTTCAGTTCATAATCGTCAATTACAGGCCAAAAAAGTCGGTTAACATATGGCCATAGCGCTCAGAACTGACAGTAACGGTTCCTCCAGCGTAATTTTCTCCCAGTGGCACCTCCAGACCATAATGCGCACCAAACAGTCACTTCTGCCAGATGCACTGGCTTTTCCATAATCACTTTTGGCTCCTCCGAGCTTCATATGCTACAATTCTGCTTGTTGAACTAATTACCGAGTGAGAAATGAGCTTTATTGCCGAAGAAAATGTTCGAAAAATCAACATTGAAAGCCTGTTGCTGTAGTACCACATCAGAATAGCGTTTTGAATGGTCAACCGGCTTTAATTGTTGCATGAATTAGACTCTCTAAAGATGGAGGTGCAAATCCGGGGGCAAAATACCAATCGCTGAGAACGCCGTGGAATCGACAAATTCGGATTATCCGTCACATTTTTATTAACAGAAGCGATGTTATCGCCAGTGCGTGCATTGCGATGATGCACAGGCCCAATCACATCTGTAACACTTCCAGTCCCTTAAAAATTTCTTTATAATCTTGCCACTTCCCTGACATAATCACCTCGTAATGCACGAAAAGTGACCACGTTTGAATCATCACTTTTGTAGTAAATTCAAACTATACGCGTTCTACGGTTATTAAACGATCCATATTCGTAAATGGTAAACCTTTCGAGTATGATAACGTATTTAACAGCTGACAGCCTTGCCAGACTGGCGGATTTGAAACCGCTAAATGGATAACACGTTATAGTAACGCAACGAAATTGTTTTCAATGAAAATATAAATAAAAATGTGAGTACTCAGAAAAATGTGAGTACTGTATTGTTAAATTTATATGACAAAACTGCCAGGAATTCACATGGTTTTTTTTCACTTCATTACCGAGATTTTTTTTCTATTCTCATTTGTGCTTTAGTGTTAAATTAAATTTTATCATTGTTAAAAAAATCCCCCTGAAAACTTTGATGATTGCACGTCACGTAAAAATTCAATTAATATGCCCTAAATGCCGTAGAGTTCATTCAAACCAAAAGATATCTTATGTAGACCAATAAAGATTCTGCCATTCGAATAAAATGTAATTAGAAGATATCTGACGAAAACATTTGACGTACGTATTTTAAGTGAAGAATTGTTGGCACTCTCGCAGAATTAGTTTTATCACTAATGTGAGATGTTTATGGCAATTATGTAGTAGGCAGTTTAGTAGATGATATGAGTAGATTTTGAATGAAATTCCTGGGAATTTGTAATTCTTTTGATAATAAATATTTTTGAGGAGGAAAAGGAAATCATGGAAAAAGTAAAAATGCGGCTTTGACAAATCCAACTTCTTGATTAGGGCTGTGGTTTAAATATATAGCTGGTGCTGAATAAGGCGATCTTTCATTAAATTGTGCCTCCTACTTGAAATATCCCAGTTATTGAAACTCAACTTTTTATGCCGATAAAATGGTTTTTCATAATGCTGTGACCTAATAAACACTTTACTGAAATAGAAATTGTTATGAAAGCGCAAGGAGTAGAAAATGCGCTACTCAAACATTTGCGTCCTACATTATACAGAGGTATTAGTTGGGAATTAGTTGGGAATGACAGGAATCTTTACTGAGAATGTACTTTTCGTCAACAAATATAAAGCTAACATAACCGTCATGCAGAAGATGTGATAGGGCAATGATGCGCTCTGCGCAGAAACTGGAACCTCAAGTACAGCCGTCATACAAAAAGGCGTGAATTCCGATTTGATCTTTAGTGAGAAACTTGTATACGTAGTCTCGGTTTAGACCTCTGAGCGCCGAATTACCACAATCCGCATCAAGGCAGAATATTTTTTTCATCACACTAATCTGTGCACAAGTCCCGATAGGACGAAATATTTATTTTGTGAGAGTCTGAAAAATAGTGTATTACTCCAGACTGGTGTATGATATGTTCTGAGAGATTTGAATGGCAACATAGGAGGAAAAGTATACTCTCGATAATTTTGGAGTGGAACCAAATTCGTACATAAAGATATACGCAAAAAAAACTTGGATATCTTTAGATTATAAAGCCAGAAAATTGATAATTTTGTAATATATGGAAGGTATGTTTCTACTGTCGTTTCGAGTGTGTGATCCACCTGGTTGTGCCTAACATACTCATGAGATCTGTCAGTAGGGGGGAAAAAATATACTTAACAATGCATAAAATAAACTAGTCATCGTTAAACTTCACAGGAAAGCCACAACATTCCCTACAAACTCAATTGTTACGATGAAGCGATAATGGAAACATATTGCGCAGATAGCACAATTGTGTTCGAAATACACTGATCAGAATACTGGCGGTAGAGTCAAGAATATCGTGTGGTGTCTGTACGAACCGATTCAGCGTACCTGGCAACGCTGCACCTTGCGGTAATGCCAGATGTGAGACAACGTTGTAACGTTCTAACGTTGTAAGATAATGAGAAGAAAATATAGGCAACCATATTTTTTAGCGAAAGAAATTCATTGTGCATCCGACAGCAACCGAAATTGGGGGAAAGGGGAAATTGGGGGAAGACGGCGATGTGAATAGGTACAGGAAGAGAGATGAAGCTTGGAAATATGTATGAAAACTAAAAACTAAAGATGATGGTATGGGGTTTCTCATCTGTATTCACATCATATATTGAAATCTGCCCGCGGATACGCAGTGCGTGCTGCAATTGTGGTGAGAACACTTCTACAAGTTGGTATTTCTAGAAAGTACGCCAAAGCGGGATCAGAAGGGCAATATTACTGTTTAACATTCATGCAATAAGTGCTGACCAGCCGGCAAATCTATTTTTAACCAGATGTGGCGATGGTGGTTTAACACAATTTGGTTCAATAAATGCATGTTCGATAATAGGAATTACAGCGTGTATGGGGTCGGTTTCAAAACTAGGCGATCTAACAAAAAAGTTGCAAAAAAGTTGGGAAAAATTGTCTTTATTTTTCAACATAATCTCCTTTTAGCTTGACAAAACTAGGCGATCTAACAAAAAAAGTTGCAAAAAAGTTGGGAAAAATTTTTTTATTTTTCAACATAATCTCCTTTTAGATCGATTAACTTTTTCCAGAGATATTAAAAAGCTTTTATATCCTGTTTATAGTAAGAACTGTGAAACTCATTAAAATGAAACTCAACCACAGACACCAATTCTTTATTGTTGGCAAATCTTTTATCGCTGAGCCATTTTCTCAAGTTTGAAAATATAAAATAGTCTGAGGAAGGCAAATCTTTTAGCACTGAGTCATTTTTTCACGTTTGGAAATAGAAAATAGTCTGAGGAAGTTAAATCTGGTGAATAAGATGCGTGATGGAACAATTCAAACTTTAATTCATTAATTTTGGCCATCGTGTTAGAGAACGTGTGAGTTGGAGCATTGTCTTCATGAAACAACAACTTTTTCGCCAAATGCGGTCTTTTTTCATAATTTCATCATCTACTCGTAAACGTTGCAATAAATTAGCATAATGTTCGCTGTTGATGGGTTTTCCTTTCTAAGGATAATCAAAAAAAATAACTCCATGCGCATCCCAAAAAACAGACGCCATGGCATTGCCTGTAGATGGAACCATTTTCCCCTTCTTTGGACGTGATTCTCCCATTCCAGTCCATTGACTTGACTTTTCTTTTGTCCCAGGTGTGAAGTGGTGGTCTCATCCAAAAAATCAAAAAAAAAAAAAAAAAAAAAAAAAAAA
>JAHXMU010025568.1:357322-374965 GCA_019455685.1 Philornis downsi | reverse complement strand
GCCCAACTGCTGAGAACGGCGTTTTTGGGATGTTCTTGGGGACCTCTCAACACTGGCTCGTACGGCAGCGATATTCTCGGCCGATCGCCTTGGTCGACTTTTATTTGGCCTCTTCGGATTAGAAAGAGCCTCACCAGTCGAAAATTTTTCGTATAAACGCTTAATGGTGTTCTTAGAAGGCGCACTTCTCACATTTTTTAATATTTTAAAAGCACGTTGAGTTTTCACAATTGACTTCATCTGTTGAATGTAAATTTCAACTATTTCAGAGCGCTCGCGTGGCGTGTATTGTTCCATGGTAAAAATCTGCTTGGACTGACGCTTCAAACGCGGTATGTCATTAAGCGATCTGACATCTCTGTCAAAAGTTATGGCGTTGCCAGATGGGTCCGTCGAATATGGGCAACCCTGTACTTGCTTGCACTCGAGCAATGGTCACATCATTTCGAACTGCACGCGGAAGATCACAGACAACCCCTTGTTGCCCAAAACGCTTAACCAATCGGTAAATTGTTGGAGCGCTAGGAGTATTTCGAACATGAAAGAAATTTCGATATGATCTGAATAATCGAATGCTGACTTTCAAAGTAAAATTGAACAACTTTGGTTCTTTGTTCTGTGCTGAGCCTTTCCATCGTAAATTTCCCAAGTATTATTTAGTTAATTCTGTAAAGAGACGAAAAAAGACAAACAAATAATGTATTGACTGGTCAAATCTTAACGTTACTTATGCGTCACCCTATATAATTACATAATGGCTAAATTTTCTGTTTCATTTTCTAAGCCGAACAAATAATTTCTTTTTGTTTTTGCAACTGAATTTCGAGAGTACAGTTTGAAGTAACAAAATTCCGTGCTATTAAATAAAATAGAATACCGGCATCCCGCCTTAGCTACGTCTACTGTCAAATACAGCTGAAAAAATGCACTAACGAAACAACTACTGCTCTAATGTGGCTTACTATCAAAAGAATACCAATCTTTCCCAATTTCCTCTAGCTTTACAAAAACTTCATAATTGAAATCAACAATTTATTATAAACCTATTATAATTGGCCTAATGCTTTATGGTCGAAATAGAAACATATGCCCGTATCAATAAAAATATGATTGATATTGATGTTTGTGATAGAATTCATTGAATTGACGCGTTAAATGAATGTGGTATTTTACCTGCTCACATATTGCTTTTTTATTTTGAGTTGATTTGTATGTAATCACTGAACAAATCGACACAGATGTCGAGCGTTGCAGAGCCCATTATCAGAAAGATAATCAGCAAATGATTAGAATTTATTTAATAATTTAACCACGTTTGTTCATTTTTTGTTGTTCAACACGAATTAATTGTCGACGATAGTCTGGCAACGTTAAGTGCCAACGAAAATTATTGATATAAACAATTAGGGCTGAAGAAGAGGTCTAAATCGGATGATTAGCCATGTGTTTCGATCAAAGTTTGTGTGCGTACACATTACGTATCTCATCGGCAGGTTAGTGGCCGCGAGTTCAGGATAATGCCTTGGATATTAATAGTAAGCAGTTCGTATTCAGTTAAGGCATTCATAGCAAATTGGCTAGTCTACAGGTACGTTTGCACTTTCGAGATCATGCATAGATAGGTGATTCCAGCCAGCTAAATAGCCTCACGCGCATATAGTATTTATGCTTTCGCTTGAAGGAATAAGGTTACCTATATATATACATCCAAAAAATGTAACGCCCAGAGGTTAGCGTCTAAAATACCAAGTGTCTTTTGATCAAATGTGTTTGGGCGATATCCGTCTGTCTGACTAGTTGGTACACAGCAAGTCTTTATTAAACTTGGCAGAATCCAATATTTTGCCAGATCGTAGCCGGATGGGCTATATCGACTCATCCCTTCTGGTACATTCCATATAAATTGATCGAATTTTAGAAATTCAGTTTTTTCTCTGCTACTTCACATTCGTAAACTGGAGTAATTTCAATTGTTATCCATTCCATTTTGTTTATAATACTTGGAAGAATTTGAAAAAAATCGAGCGACTAACCACATCATTTCACAAGTTTTAGCCCATATGTTCTTATATTCGATATTATATTCACTAAATTTAGTCAAATTTAATACGCGATGAGCGTTTGCCAAAGGAATGAGATCTTCCTCCTATAAAAACTGTCCGATTTTCCGATATTTAATCTTTCCTCTACGACTTGTAATCGGTAGACTGCAGTAGTTTTCGTTCTTGTTGAATATACTGACTTACAATTCTCTGTAAGCCCTGGGAAAAATGGAGTAGGGAGTCTCACCCCATTTATGGTATATCCCACACAAATTAATGATATAACCCAAATACTTACGTAGGCGGCCTCAAACATAGCCGACCTGGCATATACCTATAGATGCAGTAGTTTGAAAAAAAATTACTTTAGTAAAAATTGGCAACCTTATAAAATATATGTTTTAAGTTTTACACCGCCACGTTGTTTAGTATTTTTATTTGAGCCATCAAAAGAAAACGATCTCAGTGAATTTGTAAACATGGAACAAATTGGTCACCGTTGTGTAATTCAATAGTTCCATGTGAATGGTTTCAAAGTGGTTTTGCCCCATCGTTTATGACTGTAAAATATTGGGTAGCAGAGTTTAAATGAGGCCGTATGAGCTGCCAAAACGATCACCTTAGTGGTCGACCAATTAAGGTGTCCACTCCAGACACGGTTAAGAAAATCCACAAAATGGTATTGGATGATCGTTGGCTGATGGTGCGTGAGCTAGCTGGAATGATAATCATTTCCGACCGAAGACTTGAAGATGGGAAAGCTGTGCGCAAGATGAGCGCCGCGTTTGCTTTCAATAGAGCAAAGACAGCGTCGTGAAAATGTTTCAGTAGAGTGCTTAGCGATGTTTCATAGAAATTAAACCGAATTTGTGCGTCGATTTGTAACCATAGATGAGACATGGGTCCACAACTTCACATCTGAGGCAAATGAATAGTCAATGCAGTGGACTTCTTCTTAGGTGGCGACTGAAATAGACATCCTTGTCTATTATAAGCCATCCGTAGAAAATAATTCCAAGCGCTTCGATCTTCTGCGCTCCTCCTCCAATTCGTCACACCAAGCTTCGATAGTATTTCAAAAGCCTGGTCCTTCCAACGGAGTTTTGGTCGCCCTCTTCTGCGCCGTCCAACGAGTTCGTTGTACCCGTGCCGGAGCATTTGGGTGGACTGGAGTGGGAGAATCGTGTCCAAAGAAGGCGAAGAAGGTTCCATCTGCAGCCAAGGTCATGGCGTCTGCTTTTTTGGGATGCGCATGGGATTATTTTCATTGATTATTTTTAGCGAATATTATACTAATTGACTGCAGAGTTTAGGCGATTAAATTATAAAAAAAAGACTGGATTTTACCAAAAACGAAAGTATTGTTTCATCAAGACAGTGCTCCAGTTAACACAGCCGCTATTGCGATAGCCAAAATTAATAAATTAAAGTTCGAATTGCTTTATCACAAACTTTATTCGCCAGATTTAGCTCCCTCGGACAAATTTCTATTTCCAAACTTGGCTCTTGGCCTAATGGCTCGGTGGCAAAAGATTTGCCAACAACGAGCAGGTGGAGCCTGCTCTTGATGGTTGTTTTAAGGAGATTGGCAGTTCTTACTATAAACATAGCATAGAAAATATCGAGAATGGTTGAAAAAAATGTATCGAGCTAAAAATAGATTTTGTTGAAAAATAAAGAAAATTTTGTCAAACTTTTTTGTGCCTTCTTCGTTAGGTCGTGTAGTTTTGGGACCCCCCTCATTTTCTTGGCCTCATACTCTGTCTAGTAGTAGCACTGAATTCCGACAAATTTGCCACATATTATGCGTTTGGTGAATCAAGTTCTGGGAATGAAAACGAAGGACATTAACAATGATACCTCCTATACAAAGGATAAATTTAATCTATGTTTTTCTAAAAAATAAATTCTCTTGTATCCCATGAATAAGATATGGGAGACCTTCTTACATTCAGTGAGCTTTAACGATGATTCCGAACGTCAGAGTTTGAGAATACTCGACTACTGGAAGCGTTCATTAGACACATCGCAGAAATAATGATAAATGGCTGTGTACCGGGTTGAACCCGCGATCGTGCGCTTCTATCAGTCAATCCTTCTAGTAATTGTACTGAATTCAGTTAAATTTGGCACACGTTATGTTTTTGATAAAGCAAGTTCTGGTAATGAAAACGGAAGGCATTGGCACACTCTTTTTGGTAACTGCCACACAAACTGTCTAAATTCTTGAAATTTAAATTTTTAAATTTTTTTTTCTGTACTCCCTAATTCGTAGACTGCAGTTACTTGAATTTTTGCAATTATAATGCTTCATAGTGTTTTAAAAAATTAACCGGATAACCACATCTTTCTGGTAACTTCTGTCCAGATTACGTAATTTTACCTCAATTTTTATTAAATTCAGAATGACACAGAAAGCCACATAAGGAACATAGTCCTACGAATGAATATGACAGAATATTTTTTTTACAGAACCTTAGGGCTCACCTTGTCACTTCTGGCTGCTTCACACTTTTGTTGGATCATGGTGGGCGAAGGTATATGTAAGTCCGTTCACCTGACTTAAATTTCTATACTTTGACACCACCGGTAAATTGATTGCAATATTACAGCAACAATTGCATTTACGAAAATAACAAAAAGCCAAAGTTTTGTAATAATTCAAAGAAGGCTATAAGAGTCTATACTCAACACACAGCTACACACTGTCAAGGCTCAAACCAAGCTGTCATTAGTCACGCTGAGCTGCTTTCAAAGATTTGTAAGCTTTGCGTGGATAGTAAGCTCAAAAATAGCTTCAAACATTTTCAGACATAGCAGACTATCAAATGCGTAATCAATGAAGGATCTTTTGAGTGTATCTCTCCCAATATTTGTGAAATCGGGAATATATATCCTGCTGTCGATTTATCGGATCGGAAACCGGTACACAACCGAAAATGTATTTTGATATGCATACAAAGAGGAATCCGTTGGAATAGATAGCAGAACGCAAATGAAAGAAAGTCAAAGTCCTTTTACGGTATACGCTGGCGATTTTAAGTAATTCCACAGAAAGTGCTCTGTGCAAAATACTTTAAGGAGCCCCATTTTATGTTGTTAGTGACAAATGGAAGAGATTAAAACTAGTAAATAATTCCGGATTTGTTTAATGAGGAATAGCTTAAGTTCCCAGGTGAAATTAGGGCGGAGGAGCCAACTTACATATCATTACAATTGCTCCAATTTTTCTGTCTTCTATCATTAAATTTCATACCCTTAATTTGCCCCGACGCATCTTCTACACTTATGGAAAAAATTTATTGTTACATGTTAATATTTGCCGTAGGTATGATGTATAATTTCGATCGCTTCATTTAAAGCCATTTCTGGATACCATGTGATAATCACTAATACTGGATTATCCATTTGTCGGCTTCAAAAGTAACGTTAAATAAAACACACATAAAGCTATGATTTCGACGAAACTTTTATTCCATTATAATGCCTGGACCTTGCCATTATGTACGAAGTACAACGCCATTTAAATTACCGCCTCTGGATTGGTCGCAGCAATGGATTCTTTTAAGGTAGTTTTCGACCATTTTTTAGCACATTTCGGGCGGTATCTCAGCCATAACTTGACGAATGTTGGTCTTCAAATGTTGGAAAGTTTGCGGATTATCGGCGTAAACATGGTATTTAACGTAGCTCCACAAAAAAAGTCTAACGGCGTCAAGTCGTATGATCTCGGTGACCAGTTGACGGCGCCAAAATGTGAAATTACGCTTTCTGAAAGCTTCTCATATAATAAAGCCAAAATCGGTCGCATTATGTGGCTCGTTGAAACCAAGTATCGTCCAGTTCATAATCTTTAATTGCAGGACATAAAAAGTCGGTTATCATACGGCCATAGCATTCTGAATTGAAATTCCGATTATTCGCCACACTTTCACTAACAGAAGCGATGTTTTCGTCAGTACGTACATTGCGATTATGCGCAGGACTGGCCACATCTGTAACGCTTCCAGTTTCTTCATATTTCTTTACAATCTTGCCAATTCCTTGCACAGTGAGTCGATTATGACTACCATAATCAACCCGTAATGCACGAAATGTGCCCACGTTTGAATCACTACTTTTGTGGTAAGTTTTAACTAAGTTTAAGTAAGTAAGTAAGTAAGTTTTAACTATTTTTACGCATTGTTCGATTGTTAAACCATTCATTTTTGTAAATGGCAAACCTTTCACTAAATAAACAGCAATTCAGATGACAGATACTTGACAGCTGAATGTCTTGCCAGACCGGCGGTTTCGAAACCACTAAATAGATAACCGTGTATTTAACTTCAATCGCGACATTTAGTTCCAACCATGACTCAGTAATACCTTACATATCGTGTTATCTAGAATTTGGGATTTACATTATGAAATTTCTATTAAATCGTGCTCATTTTATTGCATCTAGTTTGAATTGTTAATGTACCGCTTAGAAAAAGGGACTTTTTCTGATGACTTAAAGGTGTATTTTGCGATTTCCTACAGTTCATTTCAAAATTAACATTTTAAAACCACTTTATTTTATAGTTGATGTGTGTAATTAATTGATATAATCGTTGTTGGTGGCATTAGACAGACATGATTAATTTAAAAACGTCAATTGTTTTCTTCTGACAAATTATTCGCTTTGATTTCTGCAAAGAAAATGATTGGCCGTGAAAATACACTGATTTCCTTTGAATAAAAGTTGAGTTCGAAAACATGTTTCATGGGCGGAAATAACAATGTCAGTTGTTTGGGAAAAATCGCACATGTCACCATCGAGCTACTAAATTTTTATTGTGCACTACTATTTTTTGCTAAAACCTCTGGAGGCATACGGAAAACATTGCCTTGGAATCATTAATCAACAAGTGCTTTCTTGAATACTCGAAACATGGACGCCGCACAGTTCTGAATTGGTACTCCAAAACGGTTTAAGTGGAGTTGTCCTTATTTAGAAACGTATTCGCGGCCAATTCTCAGTCGAAAATTGGCTGCAATTTACAAGTTGTAGCCATTTTTCATTAGAGTGATTTTTGTGAAATTACGGAATTTTTTTAACAACTGATATAAGCAAGAATATACAGGGTGGGCCATATGAGTGTTGGGGATTTAATTTTTCTTTCTCGGTAACGCGAGGCGCGGGGTGGCGGGGGGATATGTTGTTCGCTGCGCCGCTTTCTGGAAATTTAGCCGCCCTGGAGCCGTACACGGGAGTGCAGCGTGCATTTCGTGTCCGAACGTATTACGAAAACAATAAATCAGTGATTACTGCACGACGTTTGTATCGGCATGAACACGGTTTACACGATTTAAGTGAAGTTCCAAGTGCCAATGTGATACGAAAATGGATCAGAATGTTCGAAACAACCGGCTCAACAGTACCAATTATGGTTCGTGGTCGCCCAGTTTCTGCAAGATCAGCCGACATTGTGGAGCGTGTTCGTGTTTCAGTTCAGCGAAATCCGCAACAGTCAACACGTAAGAGAAGTCAGTCTTTGGATGCCAAAAGAACAACTTTACGACGAATTTTGAAACGTGATTTGCATTTGAAGGCTTATAAGATTCAGATAGTCCAAGAATTAAAACCCGATGATGCCAATAACCGACTTAACTTTGTCAATTTGATGCTAGAGCGGTTCAACAATTTCAACAACGTGATTTTTAGTGATGAGGCCAATTTTCACCTTAATGACCATGTGAACAAGCAAATTTGTCGGTTCTGGTCCGAGACTAATCCCCGACGCTTGCATGAACGTCCACTTCACAGCCCTAAGCTTGTCGTGTGGGCTGGAATAACGTCAACTGGTATTATTGGACCATACTTTTTTGAGGACGAGAGAGGGCATGCGATGACGGTTAGAGCGAACAATGCAATATGGCAATCAATCAAGGCAATATCTCGAGGATGTGGTTTCAATAGGATGGGGCCACATGTCATACAGCTAGGGTATCCATAGAGCTGCTGAAAAATGAATATTGAATGGCCCCCACGTAGCCCTGATCTCTCTCCATGCGATTATTTTCTATGGGGCTACCTCAAATCGGTAGTCTACGAGAATAATCCGACCAATTTAGAGCAGTTGAAGAGGAATATTATTCAGGAAAGTAACAAAATACCGAGAACAACTTTTCAACGAGTTTTCTAAAATTTGCGACTTCGGTTCCAAGAGTGTCAAGCAGCCGAGGGAAGCCATTTGGACAACATTATTTTTAAGTCTTAAAAATTTCCATGCTTCTACTTTTTAAAAATACAAATATATTTTTTTTATGTTTTGTAGTTTTTTTTTAATTGAATATTTAAACCGCCCAACACCCTTATGGCCAAAACTGTATATTTTTGCTATTATTGTTTATGTCCTTAAGGCGCATGTTGTCATCTAAGGGTGGCATCAAAATTCTGTATATTTAAAATATTCTATCAAATTTTCATAACAGCGTTTTTTCGAAAAACACATAGTTTCAAGACAATAAATTGGTAGTTAAGTCGTTTTTTCTTGTAAGCACAGATATATAAATATATGGGAAATTTCTACCAAATGGTAAAATATAGCCCTTGTGATACGATTATCCCCCTACAAGGGCAGAGATGGGAATTTGGTCAGAGATACAACTATGGAAAGAATAATTCTATAAGTTGCCAGGTCATTATTGCAGCACAAGAGAAGTAATCACTGCTACTATCGACGGTGTCGATAAGTCGCGAAAGTCGCGAGTCGCGAAATTATCTGAACTGCAGTGTCAGGACTTAAGGACAACATTGCTGCAGCACTTAAGGCCTGTCAGCAGAGCTATTAAACACCGGTGGCAATGAGCTGGTAATGAGCACACTTCTACTCTCAAACACGATTTGATTCAAAGAACGACCGATTTACCGACCGAAATTTACGGCAGGTAAAGCCTGGCATAGGAGGGAAAAACACCCTAAAACACCTGTAATATATCGAGTAGACGTCCTTAGATTTAAAAACACCACAAATAATGCATTGGAAGTAAATGTCGGGAATCTTCGTGAATTTGTTGTACGCCAGTGAACGAATGGGGTTGTTACCCCTTCCGAATGTGCTCGGATCAAGAATACTGCCATTAATAGGCTGATTAAATGTCATCGCTGCTGCTTTAGGCCCGGTATATCTACGAAAAGTTAACACTGTGGCAGATCCTAAAGAAGGTCGAAGGAAAACAGAACGACATTGACCATCAAGAACCATTTAGCTGCCTTTGGAAACCTGATACGGCAAGCATTTTATGAAACCATGGCTGAGTTTAAATTCCTGAGAAGCCCATATGATCCACGCGAATTCTTCAGTAAGGATAAGAAAAACTGCCTCTGAACTATTTAACTTCTAACATAGCTTTAGGCAGTGAGATAGTCTATCAAGTGATCTCTTCATCATACTTTTGGACATGACCAAGGGGAAAGCTGCAGTAAATAATACTAGCACCAGCTCTAATAAAATCCATATTTTGGCAAGAGATGGTATATTTATTATTATCCGGAAACTGCAAGTTGTTACTGCGCCTTTCTGGGGCATTGAGGTTAAGTCAGCACAAATGAGTTTGGTGCTAAATGAGAGCAAACACGAATTATTTATATCGACTAGCAAAGAGTCTACTCTACTGTATGTGGACGTTGAGAACTAACTATAATTTGGGAGTGGTGGTGGTATTCATCTACGTTGCCCCAGCCGTTAGTAAAAATAATGACGTCACCCTGGAAAATAGGTGAAGTGTGTTGTTTGCCAGTAGATAATGCTATGGGCTTAGCAATTTAATGACAAAGCCCAATCCCGATGGCCAAAAAACCATGCAAATGGTTCTACAAATCTTGCTGTACGGCGCAGATGAATCGGCTCTTGGAGTCTTCGAGAAAATATACTGCGAAAAATATGTAAATTCCTGACTGTTTATGGAGAAAATCAGCTTCGTTTCAATCATGAGTAGATTCAAACCACATGGTCAAGCGTATCAGATTCTGCTACAGGATATACTACCTGTATAAAGTACAGTAATACGAAATCCATTATTTTTTCAGTAGATGGCTTTAATAATCTGTATCTCATTTTGTGTAAGCGCAATCGGTTTATGCTAGTAACGCCATCTAGGCAAGATTTCGTACTCAAAAACTACTCAGCTAGTTTTGTGACTACTTAACTCAATATCGTTTAAGCACGCGTCAAAAATTAACATCAGAACGAAAATATAATAGCCAGTCATGAGGAATTGTAGAAATTAAAATTGTACAAAAAACCATTTGGAACCACTTGAATAAGTTTCGACAAAAAAAAAAAAAAAAAGAAAAAGTACAGTGAGAAAAATTCATTATTTTTTCAGTAGATGGCTTTAGTAATCTATATCTCATTTTGTGTAAGTGCGAAATTAAAATTGTATAAAAAACTGCCTGAAACCACTTGAATAAGTCTTGGCAATTGATCCTTAAGGACTAAATTTTGGGCAGCAAATCGCTGAAAATCGACCCATTTCTAAAGGGAATGGTATCTGGTGATGAAAAATGAGTCACTTATGATAACGACAAGTGAAAACGGTTGTGGCCGAATCGCTGTGAATCGGTGCCAATGATTGCCTATCAGCAAGGTTGTGCTGTATGTTTGGTGGTAGAGGATTTTATAGTATACGAATAGATAAGATTTAGTAGAGCTTTCACATTCTGTGAGCTTACGCGAAAACATTCACTCAACGGAATCTACCAATGAATGGCGATTCCAAATGTCATAGTTTGAGAAACATTTAACGGACTTATCGATAACTCGACTACTGGACATGTTTGTCAAGCGCGTCGGGGTGACTGCTGTTCTAATAATGATAAGGGATTGAACCCGCGGGACGTATGAGGGATTGAACCCGCGGTGATGCGAACGATAATTGCTGTACTAAGCATACACGCCATGGTTGGTATCCTAAACTGTTAATTCAGATCTGTGCTGTCAACGACTGGACTCAAGAAAACAATCGCTTAGAAGCGGCCAGCTTAGCATAAGTAAAAACAAAGAAGCAAAAGTTATCGAACAAATCAGGACATATTTAACCTAAACTGGATCATTCTAACTATGCTGTATAATATTTAGAACAATATATAGTGCAAAATGCGACGAAGAGAACTGTTTTTTTTTGGGAAAACCTTGTGGACGACTGTTTATTTACAATTTCAAGGATGGTAAATGTGGGACATTCGAATCTATCATTCGGTGGAATCCCATAGTTCTATTAATTTGCAGTTGAGTGGATTTAAGGAGGATGCAACGGTGCCATAATTTCGTTCGAAATAAATTGAGGCTAAACTTCAGTATTCGTCATCATATAATTTTACACCGCAAATCACCTTCAGTGGGGGCATAAAATAATTCAATCACACATTTTCCTAATTAGGCATAACTCACGTAGACTTAAACATTAACATCTGTTAACAGAGACAGCATGTGCAACAAATATAATAATTAAAAAATGCATATAATTGTAGTTATAATTTGTATTTTATTATTATTATCTTTTCTCATTTCAATGCGAAAAATTGCTGAAAACTGGAAACTCGTTTAAAACTACGTCATAATTCATTGTTTAACTTTTTCCATCTTGCTTAATATTTTTGATTTTTTTTTGCGATATCGTTAATTGTTCAAACTTGAACTTGAAATAATTAAGAGTTATTCTCATGGAGAATGCCAGACATATGATGAGGAATTTGAAAAGTAAAAAAGTAGAATAAATTGTTATAAGAGCCGAAAGGGGAATAAAGGGGATTTTTGGAGAGAATTTTGCAGAGAATTTAACATTGGCCTCGAAGGGAAATCCGTCACCGCAAAGAGTGTTGTTTATATAGTATTTCTGTAACGAGAAAATGATAAAGGCAATAATACATTCTGTCAAAAAAGTGTCACGCGGGTTGTGGTTGATACCAAAATCGCTGGTAGAGACTTTGTGCTCGAATGTGGAGTTGCATTGCAACCGGGTGCTACAGACCCATAGAGTAGCAAAGGTGGTAGGATAGGCCTCACCTCCGTCAATGGAGATTATGTTCCATACTAGCATAATCAATTTGGTATCTCCTGGCTGCGAAGAAAAGGCTGCCAATATGTGTTAATAGCACAATTGTCAGCCCCTTTTCCTAGATAGCCCAAGTTTTTACTTGGCTATCCCAGGGGGGCGTCGGCAATCGCATTGTAATATCCCCAGTGTGTCGCACACCGTGGGTAAGGTCTTCACGGCGAGACTCACGTTAAACCCTCGTGGACTTCTGTCAAAAAAGTGCCTGAAATTGATCATTTCAAAAACCCATTTAAAGGGTATGTCAAAATTCATGTTTGTCTTTTAGTTGGCACAACTGTCCTCTATGAAGATGTGGGATTTGAGCACGATCTGTCATTTAGTTTGTTTAGAGTGCTCGTTTTTGTCAGGTCATCTCAAGGGTATTTGCAATATTTACAAAGCACATTAATGTCGACTAAAAGATTTGTCTCAAATGGAATTTCGTGTACGGAATCGCTTAAAATGTTACAGCAGGATTACGGTGACTTTATCGACTTTATCCGAAACATGAGCTTATGAATATTACAGTGCATTCAAACGCGATCTAGATGTGACGGAAAACTTGTCAACGTATTCAACTGGAGTTAACATGGATAAAATAAAGGAAATGGTGACTGAAAATCCTCATTTAAGTTTGAGAAAACTCGCTGAAGTTGTTGTGTCTTACGAATCAATACGTATCATTGCCGCTCGACTAGCTTAGAATGATTTATATTTTTTTCAAAAACTCATTCGTGTAAACATCGCTGAAGACGTGCTAGAACGAGTCAGTTCCGGCCCACATAATTATAACGCGGTAAAGTTTATGATGAGACTTGGATTTACGTGTTTGTTATACAATCGAGACCGCAAAAATCATGTCAAAGCCCATCAAAAACCATAGTAATGCTGATTGTTCTCTTTGACTATAACGATGTAGCAGGAGGATGGTTCCAAAAACTAGCCCAGAAGGTGCCCTCACTTCGAAAAAAAAAAACAAAATATTTTGGTGAAAACTGGAAACCTTTAAAACATATGTTTTAAGTTTGTAGGCGTAACATTGTTTAGTATTTTTATTTGAGCCATCAAAAGTAACGAACATGAGAAAAATTTGAATTCAATATTTTCACTTGAAAGGTCTTGATCCAACCGATATTAAAGCAAAGCTAGATTCTACGTTAGGGAAGTCTGCTCCTTCGTTTACGACTATTAAATATTGAGTAGCAGAGCTTAAACGAAGCCGTATGAGCTGCCAAGACGTACACCGAAGTGGTCAACCAATTGAGGTATCCACTTTAGACACGGTTAAGGAAATCCATGATTGTCGGCTGAAATTGCGTGAGCTAGCTGAAATGTTAGGATTTTAAACAGTGCACACATAGTATATTGACCATAGACTTGAAGAGGAGAAAGCTATGTACAAAATGGGTGCCGCATTTGCTTTTAATAGAGCAAAAAGAGCGTTGTAAAAATGTTTCAGTAGAGTGTTTGGCGATGTTTCACCGCAATAAAGCCGAAGTTGTGCATCGATTTGTAACCATGGATGAGACATGTGTCCAGCATTTCACACCTGAGGCAAAGGAATAGTCAAAGCAGTGGACTGGAATGGGAGAATCGTGCCCAAAGAAGGGGAAGACGATTCCATCTGCGGGCAAGGTAATGGTGTCTTTTTTTTTTTTTGGGGGTGTGTATAAAATTATTTTTATTGATTACCTTTAGAAAGGAACAACCATCAACTAATTTATTGCAGCGCTTAGGTGATAAAATTATGGGGAAAAAGGACGCATTTGGCAAAAATAAATTGTAGTCTCATCAAGATGCTAGTCTCTAGTTCACACATCCACTAATGCGATGGCCAAAATTAATTAATTTAAGCTCGAATAGCTTCATCACGCACTTTATTCATCAGATTTGGCTCCCTCGGACTGTTTTGTATTATTTTTATATCTTTTGAGAGAACAAATTCGTCGAAAAAATACGGATTTGTTGAAAGAGAACTCATAAATTGTGCAACACGATTACACACCATCTCACAAGACTATCATTGTGATCGAATTTCTGGCAAAGATTTAACGAATATTATCTAACACCTATTCGTCAAATATTGTTGGGGCTGACTTTTTTCCCTTTGCAAAACTAAAAAACATCAAACAACAACAAAAGCATAAAACATGATCAATAACAAAAACCAAATCCTTTGTATCCCATGAATGAGATATAGGAGTAACTTCTCACATTCAGCAGGCTTACATGGATTCTATTTTTAGACCCAACCAAAAGGTCCCACAGTTTAACGACGATTCCGAACGTCACAATTTGAGAAGCATTTACTAAACTTGTCGATAACTGATCGAAACATTCGTCAGACACATCGAGGTGACCGCCGTTCAAATAGTGATATGTGGCTGTATGTGTAATTGAATCCCGGTATCATGCGAACGATAGTCGCCTGTACTAACCATCGTGCTGCGAACAGTCCCAATAAAATAACATTAAAGCATAATATTGAAATCAAATACATATCGATAATAATTATGGGTCAATAATTGAAACCATAATGAAGCATTGAACACTGATCGCTGACCAAAGACAGAGTGAAAACAGGAATCCTGTGCCAAAAAATGCGCCTTCCTTAGTATGACCAAATGATAGAATGGTCAACGGTTAAGCTGTGGTATATTTAGATTTAGATTTAGGCTGCCTTAAGTAACACTTTTGCCTGCCAATTTCGGTTAGTAGAAGACATAAAAGATAACTCGGCGCGAGAACTAAAGTCTAAAAATGCTCCAAAAAGTATCGAATTTTGAGATTATATTAGATGGAATTCGTCATTACAGTGCCACAGATCTTCCTACCGGATGGGAATTATTTTTTCTTTAGTAAAAAAAATACAATTTTTAAGGGCGACCTATCCAGTTATTGACATTTTAAATTCTCCAGAAATAAGGAGATTATTATGAGGAAAACTGCAGTTAACACGACTGGTACCATCTTTAATAAAAGCCATATGTTACTCGCATAAGCAAAAGACATAGACATTATTGGCAGAAAACTGCGAGATGTTACTGCAGCCTTCTCAAGCATCGAGAAGTAAGCAGCTAAAATGGGTCTGGTGGTAAACGAGGACGATGCAAAGTTATTGGTTTTAACAAACAAAGAGTCTACTCGTTTGGAACGCCGTGTGAACGTTGACAGTTATAATTTTGAAGTAGTGGAAGAATTCACCTAACTCGGTTCCGCTATAAACAAAACGAATGATGTCAGTATGGGTATAAAGAGCAGAGTATTGTTTGCTAACAGATGTTATTATGGACTAAGCAAGCGATTCAATGATAAAGCCCTCTCTCGACAAACACAAATCCGACTGTACCAAACGTTGGTTCTACCCGTCTTGTTGTATGGCGCAGAATCCTGGGTTATGATCCAAGCGGATGAATCAGTACTGGCAGTTTTCGAGAGGAAAATATTGCGGAAAATATATGGACCCATCATCGTTAACGGAGGGTATCGACGTCGCATGAACAATGAACTGTATGAGTTATATGCCGACACCAACGTGGTCAAATGCATTAATATACCGCGATTGCATTGGCTGGGTCATGTTGTGCGGATGGACCCAAATGCTCCGACACGAAAAGTTTTCGACTCGATGGACGGCGCAGAAGAGGGCGACCAAAACTCCGTTGGAAGGACCAGGTTTTTGAAATTCTGTCGAAGCTTGTTGTGACGAATTGGAGGAAGCGCAGAAGATCGAAGCGCTTGAATAATAGATAAGACTGTCTATTCCAGTCGCCACATAAGAAGAAGAAGAAATAAGGAGCGTCAATTCTTTTATCGGCGCTTTCTTTTTTAAATAGGTATGAATTTTACACCTCATTTCAATTCAAACAATTAACGTATTAAAAAAGAAAAGGTCTGATATGCAAAATAAATAGATTACGCTAATCATTAAAAGTTTTGAGTTTTTTTACACTTTAATTAAAGTTTTTGATACACAAAATTTTCCATTATTTACGGACAAAATCCTTGCAAAAACGGGAAATAAAAGTAGACAAATTAGGCAGATTCTCCCGACGATTTACCTAAAATAATGGAATCGGATCATTAATGGACGTAAAAATTGATTTGAAATTAAATCTAAAGGGATGACAGTTTCTTATTTCACAACAATTTCGAATTTCACAACAATCTCATGATTTGTGGCCAAGGCGCAATAAATTGGCTTCCACTGTGTGGCGCAGAGATCGCGCGGTGCCACATATACGAATAGTGTTCTTATATCACATCATTACATCTTCAATTATAGCTGTTATAATACAATTTCTCCAGGCATAATTAAAGTTGTAAAACTAAAAATGACAAAAAATGTAAAAATTGCATTTGCGTGAGCGAGTAATGAAAATATAAAAATTGTAAAAAACTGTTTATTGAATTCCCTTTTTCGCGAGTAAAACGCTAAAGGTTCAAATAACATACACTGGCATTTAAAAACATTTTCAAATGACACTCAATAACTCGTGAAATGTGAACTAAATTACTGTTGTTTATTTACCTTTTGTTCCGTTCAGTCAATGTGACACTTCAGTTACTGCGTGTAAGTAAACATTTGTTTTGTAGATTTTATTGTTGTTGCTCAATTGTAGCATCGACTGCTGCTGATGGGTGATTCAGCCGTTTCAAATTGTTTAGAATGGAGTTGTAGTAAAAAAAGTACTATGGAAGAACAGCGTTTTGCACAATTTCAGTTATATTTCTTAATAGATTTTAAAATCCCCGCAATAACTCTCGTTATTTACCTTATTGTATTAATCATCTGAGTTTCTGAGAGCTAATTTCAAAAACATTTGTTCGTCTGTTCGAAACCGCCCGCTAATTGCAAATTTTACAATCAGTTGCCATTCTCCTGTGAAATATCTGAAGAATGAACCGCGAATATGTATAAAAACAAATATACGAGTACTATCAGCCATAGCAAAAGTACATAAACAATGAGTATGCTGTAATAACAACGAGAGAAAGAGAGGAAGCGAGTGCAAGAGTGATAGGGAGAATATAGAAAATACAAAACAAACCGCTGTATTGCAAAATCGCCAAAGATTGCTTCACAATTAGCGTTAGATCGCAAATCTAGACTTGATCACATCACGTTAATATCATCTCAGGCCAAGTTTAACGAAGTATCAAATTGTAATTGAAATTAATTTAGGAAAAATATACTGTAAAGAGAACTACGATGAAATGGTTTCCTCTCTGCTAGAGAAGGGTTAGGCCAACGTTCGCATTGGCGTTTTAAATTAAAAAGACATTTAAAAAAAGAAACATTTTTCGATTCAAAGTTTGTATTGATCTCAGACAAAGTTTCGAATGCATATAAAAACGAATATACAGTCAATCATAGCAAAAGTACATAAACAACGAGTGTGCTGTAATAGCAACGTGAGGAAGAGAGGAAGTGAGTGAGAGAGTGATAGGGAGAATATGGGAATTACAAAACAAACCGCTGTATTGCGAAATCGCCAAAGGCGGCTTCACAATTAGCGTTAGATCGCAAATCTAG
>JAHXMU010025568.1:306157-357312 GCA_019455685.1 Philornis downsi | reverse complement strand
TACTGTAAAGAGAACTACGATAAAATGGTTTCCTCTCAGCTAGAGAAAGGTTAGGCCAACGTTCGCATTGGCGTTTTAAATTAAAAAGATATTTTGAAAAAACATTTGAAAAAACAATGCATAAAAATTCTGAAAAAACGGAATTCCACGTAAACATATTTTTCCGTTACCATTCCGTTGTGCAGTATTGATCAAAGTAGATGGAAAAGCTGATATTTGAGACTAAGACAAAATTTCTTGAAAACAAAACATTGTAGACTTCTTCTGTTGCCTCGAAATGGAATTAATGTTCTGAAATTGTTTGGTATGGATGTTTTGCTATTTGGTGCACAATATATAGAATTTGATTTAACAAAGACAGTATATCAACTAGAGACTAACTAAAAGATGCGATAAAACTTACTTTAACAAATATCATCTGTTTTGTTTTATTTCTTTTCTTCTGTTTTCTTTTTGTTTTTCATTTTGTTTGGATATGGTAATACAGAGATGTTTATGCCGGAAAAATCATATGTTTCTGCTTTCCCTCGATGAAATTACGGTACACATCATTTGAAATCCGAAAAATGTGGCACCTAGATGGAAGTGTTTAAGGTACCAACCAACTTTTGACCAAATGTATTGCATTACCTCCGAAGTCGATTGAGCGATGCTCGTCTGCCTGTTTGGACAATGGACACGACGACTGCGTTATATCTTAAAACATTGCACACCTAATTATTTTGTCAGATTTTCGCCGAGGGTTGTATATGGTTCATACCGACATACATACCTCTACAGTAATTTAAATTTTCGTCCATTGTGTTGCTTTTAATGCTTGGCAGAATTCGAAAAATTGACCAATTAATTATACTCCTTCAGGTACTTCCCATACAAATTACCGGTTTGACCCATATATTATGTGTTTATGTTTTCCATTCCGTTACTGTAAATTCAATCAGAATAGGTGCATGTAAAGTATTTGCTAAACTACAGTCAGCGAATGAAAATTGAAGACATTATCACATCCCTTCTGGTATTTCACGTACAAATTGGTAGGTTTTTGGAAATTCAATCTTTTCTCTGCACATCCCTTCTGGTATCTCACGTA
This sequence comes from Philornis downsi, assembly GCA_019455685.1. Lineage (NCBI taxonomy): Eukaryota > Metazoa > Arthropoda > Insecta > Diptera > Muscidae > Philornis > Philornis downsi. The sequence continues at coordinate 356,222 of JAHXMU010025568.1, read as the reverse complement.
CAAATTTGTCAGATTTTTAGAAATTCAATCTTTTCTCTGTAATTTCTAACTAGGGCTGTAATGGACTACATTTTATTTTTTATTGATTTAAAATGCTTGAAAAATCCTGAGAAAATTGACCCTGTAAAAACGCCTCTCCGCCCATATCTCCCATACAAATAACCCATTTGACTTATATAATCTTCACTTCATATCTTTCAAGTAGTTGTACTGAATGCAATCAAATTTAGCACATCAGGCATTTGGTAAACTTAGTTCTGAAAAGAGACCGTACTAATGATTGAAAATAGACTGTATTGCCACGCCCCTGCTGGTAGCTCCCATATTTTTTAATTATTCCCTTGAGAACCTTAATTCGTAGATTATAGTTATTTGAATTGTGTGGCATTGCAATGCTTGGCAAAAAGTGAAAAAAATCCACCACATAACCATGCCTTTTCTGATACTTCCTACAAAAATTACTTAACTCAATCAACATACGTTGGTCCTGAGTTCATATTTTTCATTCAGTGTAATGTTGAAGGTATGCGTTCAGTTTAATTGACTTTAATTTCATAAAGGTGTTACGTTTGCAAAATTTAAAAAAAATCGACCTATTAATCATAGCCCTTCTGGTACCTCCATTTCAAATGGGCGTCATTAATACATATGTTCTTAGATTTAAGTCTATATAACTGCAATAACTTTAACGATATTTGACACGATTTGAGGGCTTAGCAGATTGAAAACGAAGTGCATTGCCACGCTCCTTCTAGTATCTCCCATATAAGTCGGAGATTATTCGAAATTGAATTGTTTTTCTCCGTAATTTCTATGTGGCAGGCAGGTAATAGTGTAAATTTTTGCTCACTGAATTCATTCAACTGCATTAAATTCATACAATGCAACGCAGCATTTAGTAAACTAAAATCTGCGTACGAAAATGAACATATAAACTATCCGATTCAACAAAAATCTGTGGCTCCTCTATTATTTTAGAGCGGAGGACGTCTAAAAGTTATAATACTCCTTTAATTCGTTATTTTAATTCCTTATTTTAATGGTAAGAACATAGCGCTTTATCACGCCCCTTCTGGCTTCCTTATACTTTTGGAGCAGCGCAAAAGAAGGTGTATTTATAGGTAAGTTCGCCTGACTAAAATTTATGTACTGTTTTGTTTTTTTGTTTTGTTTTTGTCAGTATTTTAAATAACAATCTAAGAAACTTCAAACAAATATTTGATATGGGCTAACACTATTTGTCAGTTACTGAGTTATGATAATCTTTCAGCTAGAAACAGTTTTTCGTAATTAGCTCTAGATTTTCAGATACTGCTCGTACATTGTGAAATATTTTAGACATAGTTGATTATATGAACTTAGAGTAATATGATGACTGTGAAAGTTATATGATTAAAATACAGGGTGGAATACGAATCATGATACTGTCAACTTAAAGATGTTGAAGGAGTTTGTTTTTTGTAACCGATTCATCAGCATTTGGTTTCAGCAAGATGGGGCAACTGCAGTCATAGCCAGACCGGTTTGGCGGAACTCCAAAGAAAATGCACAAAAAATTAATATGCAGAAGTTCCACTTTCCGCTGGCCCCCAAAGTTACCTGACCTGATCGCACCAGACGTTTTTTATAGGGTTATATCAAGCAAGAGGTGTACAAAGCGAAGCCAAGCAATTTGACTGAATTGAAGCAGTTCATTGAATGAATAATTAAGACGAATAATTGAATAATTTTCTCATCAGGTGTTGCATATTCGTTAAACAGCATGGAGATCACTTACGATCTATCATCTTCAAAACCAATTAGTTATATAAAATAAAATAAAATTTTCTATACAATACAAAAAACCAAAAAAAAAAAAAAAAAAATAAAATAAAATAAAATAAAAAAAAAAAAATAAAATAATATAAATGAAATACATTGACTAATTATTAAAATATTTGAATTTCTCATTGTAGTGCAATTGGTGCGCTACCCTGTTAATAAAAGAACATTAGCTTGCAGATCTGAATTAAAAGCTTTCGCAATTACCAAGTTAGTTATATTAATCTAATAACAATTTCTTTAGAGACTTTTGGGGAATTTATCTCAAATTAATTATAAAAATTGTCAATTAAAGAACCTCTGTCTGTTGACTGTATTTAAGAATGGCACCAGAAATAGTATTTATTGCGCACAACATCAATATTGTTAAAGTGATCTATGAAAGCATTTCCCATTAATTCTTGTGCAAATTATTCTTGTAATTATTCTTATGAACAGTACAGTGGATTTGCACACAAAAAAAAAAATCAATAACTAGTTAATCAATAGTCGATGTTAACTTTAAAATAGTAGAATATGAGAGTGTTATACAGCATAGTCTTCTGGGTAAACTTTATACCTAGAATACGCCAGATTTTTTAATTTTTCTGTTACTTTATTGAACAAATTTTTACTTGAGGGAGTTATCACTTTCCGTGTCAAGCATCTACGAGGTGTGTTAAAAAAAAATGGTGAATTTTCATTTTTCCGTCCCTTCATGGGCCCCTTCAATCTTGGGAACAGAAAAAAGTCGTATGTGGCCAAATCTGGTGAGTACGATGGTTGAGACATGATAACGGTGTTGTTTTTGACCAAATAATATCTCACAAGCAAAGATGAGTGAGCAGGTGCATTATCATGGTGCAAAAGCCATGAATTTTTGTTCCACAATTTCGGGATTTTTTTTTCGTATTACACGCAAACAACGCATAACTTCGAGGTAATACTTCTTATTTACCGTACAACCTTGTGGTAAGATGATGCACTACATCATGGTAATCGAAGAAAACAGTGAGCAAAGCCTTGACATTTGATCGAACTTGGCGTGCTTTTTTTGGTCCTCTCTCTCCTCTCCTGGACTCTTTCATTGGTACGATTGGGCTTTGGTTTCGATGTAATAACCATATACCCATTCTTCTTCACTTTTTAAGCAAACCTGGATCTTCGTTGGCGTCATTCGATAATTTCTGAGCGATGCTCATGCGGCGTTGTGTTTGGTTAAAATTCAGCAATTTTGGAACGAACTTCGCTGCCACACGCTTCATGCCCAAAATTTCCGAAGAGATTGCATGCCATGAGCCAGCCGATATGCCGAACTCCTCAGCAACTTCTCTAATTGTGATTCGACCATTCTCCATAACAATTTTCTTCACTTTCTCAACATTTTCATCGGTTGTTGATGTGCAGGGGCGTCCAGATCGAGCGTCGTCATTCACATCTTCTCGACCTTCTGTGAAAAGCTTGTACCATTTGTAAACATTTTTTTGACTCAGAGTACTCTCACCGTATGCCACTGTCAACATTTCAAGTGTTTTTGAGCACTTAGTTCCATATTTTACACAAAATTTGATGTAACTACTTTGATCCATTTTTTTCGATAGCAGAAAATCGCCGAACACGCAAAACACTTGCTTTAATTATACCTCTCATAAACAAATTAACATGCCATATGGATAAAACCGTCAACATATCTTCGAGACGAGGGTACCAACATAATACTTAGTCCTGCCATATGTTCTGTTACACAATTTCCTGTGCTTATCGTTCAAAACTTCTTGCGGGAATAGAACCGTTAACTTTTTTTTTCAGAACACATGCACTGATTAGTGAAGAATACTAGTCAGTTTGGTAGGTACAAAATTTGAAAACTCACCTTATTTTTTGAACATATACATATATTGCTCCATTATTGATATACTCTCCTATTAATTACATATAATGGCTATGACAGTTTACTACACACCCTCAGGAAATGGGTGATGATTTTGTGGAAATAGAATGACATCAAAAATAATATTTGTTAGGCTCACGTCAATGTTATAAAAACGATCTGTCAACGTATTTTCCATGAAGTCATGAGCAAGTAATTCTTATATTCATCCTTGAAGATAGTATAGTAAAAGACTCATTGTATTTGCGCAAAAAATACAATGACTTTGCTTAATCAATAGCCTCTTATTATCACAATTTTTTTTTAATCGATAACGAATGGGGGCCTACGATGAATAATTTAACATTAGTTAATGTTGACTCTACAGTAGGAAAATATGCGAGTGTTATGCAGCACAGTATTTTACGTCAATTTTATACTTAGAATATGTATATTAGCAATGTTAACCTTTCTGTAGCTTCATGAAAGCGTATTTTTTTATTCATGGAAGTTATCCTTTTTCCACGTTATCCATGTATTTTGCTCTATAATTGATGCAATTTTCGTATCAATCACAAGTTTATCTCATGCAACGTCTATGACGTTATAGGAGAGCGGTCCCAGAACTAGTTGACCGGATGTATAGATGGTGTCAGTAGTTTGAAAAAAAAACAATTCTGGTGGAAAGCGGCAACTTTATAAAAAAGAAAATGTTTTAAGTTTAAAGGCGCCACGTTGTTTAGTATTTTTATTTGGCCCATCAAAAGTAAACGATCTCAGTGAATTTGTAAATATGGAAAAAATTGGTCACCGTTATGTATTCAATATTTCCATTTGAAAAGTTTCAGTCCAACCAATATTAACGCCAAGCTGGATTCTATTTTGGGGAATTCTACTCCTTCGTTTACGACTGTAAAATATTGGGTGGTTGAGTTTAAACGAGGCCGTACAAGCTGTCAAGACGAGCACCGTAGGGGTCGGCCAATTGAGGCGCCACGCCAGACGCGGTTAAGAAAATCTGCCAAAAGGTATTGGATGATCGTCAGCCGAAGGTCCGTGAACTAGCTAAAATGATTGGCATTTCAAAAAGTGCTATACATCATCGTATATTGACCAAAGATTTGAAGATGAGAATGCTGTAAGCAAAATGGATGCCGCGCTTGCTTTTAATAGAGCAAAAACAGCGTCGTGAAGATGTTTCAGTAGAGCAGTAGAGTCTGGCGATGTTTCATAGCAATGAAAAAGAATTCTTACGTCAATTAATGATCATGGATAAGACATGAGCCCACCGCTTCACACCTGAGGCAAGGGAACATTTAAAGCAATGGACTGGAATGGGAGAAGCGTCTTGGCTTTCCCCATTTCCAGGCAAATCCATGGCATTTATTTTTGGGGTGCGCTCGGGGTTATTTTTATTGATTATCTTCAGAAAGAAAAAAATAATTGTTCTCCATCAACGGCGAATGTTATGCTAATTTATTGCAGCGTTTAGGTGGCGAAGTTATGGACAAAAGGCCGCATTTGGCGAAAAAGGAAATGGTCTTTCATCAAGACATTGGGACTGTTTACATATTCATTAACGAATTTCAATTTAAATTGCTTCATCACGAATTTTATACGCCAGACTTAGCTCCCTCGGACTATTTTCTATTTCTAAACTTAAAAAAATGGCTCGGTGGTGAAAGATTTGCCAACAATGAAGAGAAGGAGTTTGCAATAAAAGCAATAAATGCTTTATGTTTATTTTGAATTAGCGCTTAAGAATACCTCCCTATGTTTCTTTATGACTTGAATTTATGTGGTTTATTTTAGACCTCATCGGAGACCAAGTTATTTTACAGACTATTCCCAAATTTAGTGCAAAAAGTTTTTAAAGTTTTTCTTTAAAATAACTGCCATGCAATTGGATAATATTCACTGCCCTTCAATCGGCTTAGGATCACATTGTTTGGAAGCAAGGATATAATGAGTTCCTTGAAAGTTCTTCACACTTTTTGGTTCTGTTAAAATAACTTCTTAAATCATAAAATATTTATGTATGGCTTGATTTTTTAATCACAGTTTTTTTAAAAATCGAATAAAACATTCAAATTAGCATAATATAATAAAATTTTTTTATTGGAATCGATAAATTGGTCTTTGCCATTTAATTTTTAAAGACGAAGACATGAAGGAGAATCGCAGATGATCGAAACGCTTGGAATTATTTTCTACGGGCGGCGTATAATAGATAAGGCTGTCTATTCCAGTCGCCACATAAGAAGAAGAAAAATTTCATGTAAATGTTGTCCGCGGCTCTGTTTCAAAATGTCCATTTGGAAGGTCCAATTTTTCGTCAGTTTTTCGAGCATTTCGGACTGTATTCCACAAATAACGCGTGTTATGTTATCCTGTAAGGCTTCAATAGTGTTCGGCTTGCCCACATAAACTAACGACTTGACATAACCCTTCAAGAAATAATCAAGAGACGTCAAATCACAAGATCTTGGGGGCCAACTCACAGGACCAAATGGAGAGATAAGCTGCTCACCAAATTCATCCCTCAACATATTCATTGTTTCACGAGCAGTGTGGCATGTTGCATCGTCCTGATGAAACCACATGTCAACCAAGTTTAACTCAGCCAATTGGGGCCTAATCGCTAATCGCTGAGAACGGCGACGAATTGACATTTCACGATCGTCATTAAGACTGGCTGGTTGGTATGGCTGCAATATTTTCTTCTGTACGCACTTTACGCATGAGAGTCGATGGTTTTATGTCCAACAAAGTAAATTTGGTGCGAAATTTCGAGATAACAGCACGAATTGTTGATTCAGCTGGCCGATTATGACGGCCGCAAAATGGTCGTATCAAACGATGCACATTTGTCGCAGAGCACGAATTTTGATAATAAATTTCAACGATTTGCAATCGTTGCTCGTTTGTTAGTTTTCCCCTGATGAAATGGCAGAGTATACTGTACACTTTTCACTTTGACAGATGACGTTTGAACGTCATTACCAACCAGTGCTGCCAAACTGAAAAATTTAAATCTTTAAAAATCACCCTATACGTATATACACATTTTCGTAAGATCGTAACTCACTTGGGCCTTTTACAAAACCCGTAATGTTGCTAAGTATTGAAGTGTTAACACTTTTTTTCTAAATCTGACATCATGTTATTGAAAGTAATTGCTTCTTTGTTCGCCACAACAATAAATAAAACTTTTACCACCTTTAACCCACTTTGGCATAGTCGCACCTTAAGCATTTGAAAGGTGAAAAAATATGTTTATGGAGTAAATTTTGGACTTATTTATTTTCTTTGATAAATCATTTATTGAAGAGCACATTTAATTCGGGTGAAAACTTTACGACTTAAGCCATATAACGCAAAACACAGCGCTATTGACGACAATTGCATTTCATATATCACAATGGAACTGAAAATATTGTTTGATATATTTCTCGTGGCAGTGTCGGAAATACGCTAGCGTATAACCAACTATCTGAGTAATCTGGCAAACAATAAAAAATTCAAGTTGAAACGATTAAAAAATATACATATCTGCCAGATATGTAGTTAATCAATATACAACGTGTACCTAAAACAGATTAGAAAACAGTAGTACGAGGATGGATCGATAAGACCTTGGCCGAACTGTTGTGGAAAACAACAACGGAAAATAGTTAACACGCTTGATGTCCCTGTAGAAATAAAGTTCTTACTGAAGATTATACATGAGATATGGATAGTTTAAACGAAAGCTTGTGAATGCTCCACATACTCACACAATTTATTTTATTGTTATCTCACCGCTACTTATTAACTTTTTCTGAAAGGAATTTTATAAACTGTATTTCGAACCGCCTGTTGCTGTTTATTAGTTAGCCTAACATGTTAGATGTCGAATGTTATAATAAGAGATTCATTTTCAGTAACACAATAAAACACTTGGTAAGGGAATACTAACTCTGTAGGAAATGTCAGTAGTGAATCCGTACTGATTTACTATTGACATTGTCACCAGTATTACTGACCAGTTATACCCCATGCAATGCTTTCTATTGATGACATTAAACATGTGCTTGTTATTGAGAATGGACTACTGACCGCGGTACTATAGACTAGGTGGTTCCTTTGGAGCCACTTGGAACCAGAGATTCAGTAGTTCATTTTAGCAATTCAAGACTACACTTTTTTTTAGATATCAAATTCAAATAGGTGCATTTATTTTGATAAAGTTGTACATTTTATTGAAGAAAAATTTCATAAAACTAAAAAGGTGCAAGTTATGCATAATTCTTTTCGTATGGGCTCCATTTTTTCAAGGCTGGCCAAACCTTTTTAATTGGCTTGGTATGTCCAACATATATTCCTACAGGAAAAGGTTTCACTTTCTCTCTTAAATTGACAATCTTCAAAAGAATTGGCCACAACTGGATTCACGAACTTTTAAATAATGTCATTCCGTCAATGTCTATATCCATTTTAATTTCCACGTAGTTTTTCTAAACATCTCCAAGTTTTGTTAACTGAGTTTTTATTCTTATGTGGCAATAAATTCCGGGAAAAACTTTTGCTGTTGAAATTTGACGCTTCTTCCCCAACAATGTTGCTGCTGCTGAAAGCGTCACCTCCAGTTCTTCCTCCTAGAATATTGGCAGCAGCTTCTCGAAACATTTTGTGATACCATTTTTTTCATTTGTACACTAAATTCAATTTACGAGGTATACACAATGGTCTTCAAAATCATCAGCAGGCTCCATTAAATCAGTCAAGTTGGCACTTTCATTATAAACGGTGTCTTTCTCACTAACTCTGTTTTTGTTTAAACTTGCTTTTTTTTCACAAGTCTTTTGTAATTTCTTTTGCTCATGTTATATAAAGGGTGTCCCAACAAGAACGCAAGATTTAAATTTTAAATAAAACACAGATATTTAAAAAAAAATCGTGAAACTTTATTATATCGTAAAGTAGACAGAATGAGGTTATGTATAGAACAACACATCGGGCAGATGCCCGCCGCGGCTTTGCTGGCACACACGCGATCTTTTAATGAAATTTTCAATGACCGTTTTGCATAAATGCTGCGGTATTTTATTAATGCAGCGTCCAATTTCCTCTTTTAAGACTTGAGTCGTCGTCGGCTTATTCGACTTCAAAAAATCCCAAAGAAAAAAGTCTAATGGTGTTAAATCGCACGATCTAGGCGGCCAATTCTGGTCTCCAAAACGCGAAATAACACGACCCGGAAATGACTGATGCAGCAATTGCATTGTTTCTCTGGCTGTATGACATGTGGTGCCGTCTTGTTGAAACCACATGCCTTCCACATTCATTTCTTCAATTTTAGGCACGAAAAAACTGGTTGTCATTTCACGATACCGAACACCATTGATTGTTTGCGCTTGACATGCCTCATTTCCATAAAAAATAAGGTCCAATGATTCCTCCAGCCCAAAATCCTCAACACACAGTGACACGTTGAGGATGCATTTGCTTCTCGTGAATCACTCGAGGATTTTTCTCACCCCAAATGCGACAATTCTGCCTATTGACGAAGCCATCAAGATGGAAATGGGCCTCGTCACTGAAGATGATTTTATCGGCAAAATCTGCATTTTCATGTTGTCTCTCCAATACCCAATTAACGAACTCCCTTCGCTGTCCATGGTCAGCTGGCTTCAGTTCCTGAGTCAGTTGAACTTTGTATGCATGAAGATGCAAATCTTTCGTCAAAATTCGCTGCATAGTGTATTTGGAGACACCAATTTGCTGAGCTCAGGGTCGAATTGAGGTTGATGGAGTTTCAGCGACATCATCACATACAGCTGCGACATTTTCGGTCGATCGATCTGGTCGAAGGCGCGTTGTTGTCTTTACATAACTAACAGAACAAAAGAACTTTACGGGTATGCAGCAGCGCAAAATCAATATTCAACATTTCTAAGCTTCCGACCTAATGGACCCCAATTTCCTTCGTTTTGAATCATTCACAATGATTTTTAACGCTTTGCAATTGCTTGCTCTTCTTGTGTTTGGCATGCAGATTTATATTCCGTATCCTCACACATTTTCGGTCTTCGGTAACGCAACTTGTTTTTGACGTCAAATTCACCTTTTATAAACTTTTGAAATCACTCATGACTACTTCCCTATTTATCGCTTTTACAAGCAATCAATGTGTCTCGGTTGCAGATTTCTTCAAAATAAATAACTAAATCAAAAGTTCCCCTATTTAGCGACTATTCGGCCCAAAACTCGACATTTTCACATAAAGAAACATGATATAAAATCGTTAATATTTCACGGTTATGACAACACTTTACGACGGTTTTAACCATAACTTTCCGGTGTTACCATATTTTCTAAAACGGCGATGAATTATTGGGTTGCTCCCAAAGTTCCAATTTATTTAGAAATTTTTTAATTTTTTAATAACTTCTCTCCAGCTCTCCGGGAGCTTTTTAATTCCTCTCTCATAAAACTCGCGTGGCTTTTCTGAAAAAAACGTTCAATTCAATTTTTTACTTCACTTCCTTGTCTTTATGGAAATTTAAATCCTTTAAGTGGTTGCTCAGACTGCGAAATAGTTGATATTCGGACGGTGCAAGGTCTGGGGAGTACGGCGGGTGAGGTAAAACTTCCCACCCAAGCTCTGATAGTTTCTGACGGGTCCGCAAGGCACGGTGAGGCCTCGGAGAGAGACTGACTTCTTCTTCGAGGTTAACAAATTGGAGCTCTTTTATGACTCTGTAAACGGTTGAGACTGAATTTATGATTATTTCAGCTAGTTCCCTAACTTTTGCACTGGGATTAACAATAATTAAATCTCTCACCTCATCGAAAACAGTTTATTTTTGTGGTCTTGACCTAGGAGCGTCCGTCGTGGAGAAGTCACCCGTAGAAAATCTTTTAAAACATTTTTGGCACGTTCTTTCATTTGGTCCGTTAATAAACATAATCGGACTTTATTTTTCGGCTGGCTTCAGTAGCTGTTTTTCCTTTCGGAAATAATACAGCATAACATGCCTAAAATGCTCTGTTTCGCTCATTTTTGCCACTTTTTAAAATTTTTTTTTTAAACGATATAACCACTCACGACTAGAATGAGAACACTAGTAAACAATAGTAAACAGTTTAGAGAAGGAATCGGAGGAAGTTCTGATAGTGTTTAAAGCAACTCTGCGCCATGAGAAGTGACGTATGGTGAACTAACGAATTAACCGAGCAGACTTTCCGAACGATCCGATATACATATGTAGTCATAATAAAATAGGCAATAATTTCGATGCAACAAAATAGTCATAGTAGCAAATTATATGTGTATTAAATAATAGTTATTCGTTTCTACTAGGATAGTTATTATATATCAAGTCTCAATGAATCATTACACGTAACTTTCATTTGTTAATATAAACTATCCACACAGTTTATCTTCACGATATTAATTAACTATTTTTGGACAGCTACAGTTTGGTTAGAAGTTTATCATCTGCGAAACAATTTAGAATGTAGTTAATAACAACTACGTTAGTTTTTCAGCGTGGACGTTAAACATGTTATTAGGTCTTAGGAACTCCAAAATTCGGAAGCAGAAAATGCTATAACAGCTATTAAGACAAAAACCGTTGCCAGATCTACGAGAAAGATACAGTGTGTATTTATTTAGACACATAAATATGTAATAATAATAATAACAATTTTATAAGCAATTACAACGAGCTTATCCACAAGTCGTCGTACAGCACAGATGTAATTATGGAATCGTCATTGTTTATCTCTTTACAATGCAATAAGTAAAATAAATTGTATGACCCTGACTTATAAATTATGTAAATGATAGCTTAATAAAAGAATTGCAAAGAAAATGAAAGCAAATACATGTTAATTGTATTAAGTAAATTCAATTTTATGAATACCTTAACCGTGGCAATAGGAAATTCGCAAAGTACATTTCAAGTACATCTACACATTGTCAATAAACTATATGTGCTACGAGGGCGGTCTCAAAACTAGCCGACCTAAGAAAAAAGACAACAAAAAATTTGAAAAGATTTTTCTTATTTTTCAACATAATCTTTTCGATACACTTTTTCTAGCGATATTCAATAGCTTCTGTACCCTGTTTGTATTAAGAACTATGAAGTTCCTTAAAATAGCCACAAACCGCAGACTCCATCTCCTAATTGTTGGCAAATTTTTTTCCACCGAATAAATTTTAAAAGTTTGGAAATAGAAAATAATCCGAGGGGGCTAAATCTGGCGAATAAAGTTCGTTATGAAGCAATTCGAACTTTAATTCATTAACTTTTTCCATCGAAATAGTAAACAGTGGATGTGTAAACTGAAGCATTGCCTTGACGAAACAACACTTTCTTTTTCGCCAAATGCGGCCTTTTTCCATTGTTTCATCAACTAAATGTTTTAATAAATTGGCATAAAATTCGCTGCTTGTGGTTTTCAATTCTGCAGATAATCCATAAAAATTATCCCATGTACATCCCTAAAAACAGGCGCCATGACGTAGCCTGCAGATGGAACCGTTTTCGTCTTCTTTGGACACGATCCTTCCTTTCCAGTTCACTTCAGTGACTATTACTTTGTCTCAGGTGTGAAGTGATTGATTTATGTCTCATCCATAGTTATAAGTCGACTCAAAAATTCGGTTTTAATGCGATGAAACATCGTCAAACACTCTACTGAAACATCTCCATGGAAAGCAAGCGCGGCACCCATCTTGTGCACAGCTTTCTCATCTTTAAATCTTCGCTCAATATACGATATATAGCACTTTTCCAAATACCTATTATTTCAGCTAGCACACGCACCTTTACGACGATCATCCAATGCCATTTTGTGGATTTCTTTACCCATTTCTGGCGTGGACACCTCATTTGGCCAATCACTACGGTGTTCGCTCGCACGGTCTCGTTTAAACTCTGCTGCTCAATATTTTACAGTCGTAAACGAAGGAGCAGGCGCTCCAGAGCATAATCGAGCATGGCTTTAATATTGGTTGGACTGAGACCTTTCAAATGGAAATATTGAATTACATAACGATGACCAATTTTTTCCATGTTTACAAATTCACTGAATTCGTTTAATTTTGGTGGCTCGAATATGTCGAAACATATCTTTTATAAGGTTCCCACCTTTCACCAAAATATTTTTTTTCCAAACTACTGCCACCATTTACACATCAGGTTGACTAGTTTTAGAACCGCTCTCGTATATCTGCCGACTCTGTTATAGTCCCTCTGAATTACTGTTTCTACTTGTTTTTACGTTCTGCGAACGTATTTTTATACAAATTCTCAGCTTTGACTGACGTTTACTTTTCTCCATGCGATTCGCATTTGTTCAACACATTTTAATGAAAGCATCACGTTTAAAGCACCAAGTATTGCATCCAATTTAAATACGTATTAATTATTATAAATTAGCGTAATAATATTACAAAAGTTCATTTGTTTTGTAACAACATTTTGTTTCTTGATCGCCATAATGTCTACATACTAGTGGGCGATTCGACAATTACGCTGCAATGCATCAGGATGTCTGACATGCAAATGGCCATGTCTGCCTGCCGATCATTGTTCAAATATACCGTAATGCAAATTCTGACCACTATTCGGCAAATTATTCACCCTTGGATTTTGTAGATTAATTTATTGACTGTGAAGCAGCAAGGGATGTGTTAAATAATTATTGCGGCTATCTTAACTTTCTATAACATAATTGGAAATGATTTGTGGATAGAAGAATGAAAAGGGATTCTAAAATTATATGCAACCATGAATACTATCTATGCCAAAACTAGTTTTTAACTATTCCATTCCAAAATTTGTTTCTTTACATTGCTTTGCTCATATTTTTGATGTTGTTATAGGAAAATCAAATCTAATCGTGAGGAAAAATCAAATTTCTATGAATAAAATTCGAAAATTATGAAAACAGACAAATCTGGCAGATAATGAATTCGATTTTTCCTTAAGGCCACCTGCATACGGTTCACATTAAGCTATTATTCTACCGACATGAAAACCTAATTGGAAATCGAATCTTTAACGGCGATAGGTATGATATTTGAGTTCAACTGTAAGAAGCACTGCTCGTAGGTTGCGCTTTTGGGAGGAAACTTTTCTAAGATGTTGTTTCAACAAAATGGTGATTTTTATCATATATTGCCAACATTGTTATTCTAGAATATATCCGGTTATCTCGAGTTAAAGTTTCGCAATTCTGTGAACTGTTGCCCTCATAAAAAAACATCTTTTTTGTTTTTCTGCAATTACTTGTTCCTCATAGAAAAGCGTTTTTGAAGTGACTTAAGTGTTTATTCAAGAATGTTTGTTATCTTACCTTTAATGCCGTTTAATTGCTACTACTTCAGTTCAAGTTTTGGCAAGGAATTTAACGGCTTTTGGAGGTCGTTGGTCGTTTATCTCCTCACATTTCATATAGCACTCACTCTGCACTGTAACTTTTGCTTATTTAGACATACTTGATTATATGAACTTAGAGTAATATGATGACAGTGAAAGTAATAAGAATAAAATAGAGGGTGGCACACGAATCGTGATACTGCCAATTATTTAAAGATATCGAAGAAGTTTTTTTTTACCCAGAATGGAACTGAAGACGTATCCGTATCGTTCTCCACCACTTTTTCGCACATTTCGGGCGGTATCTCAGCGATAACTTGACCAAGGTTGATTTTCAACTACTGCAACGTTTGGGAGTTTTCCACATAAACAGGGTCTTTGACGTAGCCCCATAAAAAAAGTCTAACGGCGTCAAATCGCATGACATTGGTGGCCAATTGATGTCGCCAAAAGGTGAAATTACGCTTTCTAGAAACTCTTATGCAATAAAGCCAAAATTAGTCATGTTATGCGGCTCGTGGCACCGTCTTGTTCGTCTAATTCATAATCTTCAATTGCCGGCCAAAAAAGTCGGTTATCATACGACCATAGTGCTTTGAATTGAAATTCGGATTATTCGCCACACTTTCACTAACAGAAACGAAATTTGGGCACATTGCGATAATACACAGGCCTAACCACCATCTGTAATGCTTTAAGCCTCTTCAAATTTCTTTATAATCTTGCCAATTTCTTGCACAGTGGATCGATTGTGACTACCAAAATCACCCCGTAATGCACGAAAAGTGCCCACGTTTGAATCACCACTTTTGTAGTAAGTTTCAACTATTTTTATGAATTTTCGGTTGTTAAACGATTCACATTCGTAAACGGCAAACCTTTTACTAAATAAATAACTCTTCAAATGACAGGTATTTAATAGTCTTGCCAGACTGGCAGCTTTGAAACCACTAAATATATAATCCTGTATCTTATCACACAAAAATTTTTAGTACGAATAAAGATCTCACCTGTTAAGTTTCAACTTATAAAATATGATAAAAATCAATTTTCTTAAAACAAAATTAAATTTTTTTTTTTTTGGATTTTTTGTTAAGCTTGCTTTACTTTTTTTTTGTGAAAGTTCTGGTAACACTGATTGCTTTCTTTGAACGGCCATTTGGGTCGCCTGGAGAACTATGGAAGCGAACTTTTGAAAATTACGAAAACGTTAAAACGACAAGGGAATTCAGTCATTTATTTTCTAGTTCCCTAAATTTATTCGTCATTTACCTTGTTATGGTGTGGGTACGAAGGTGTTTACAAGATTTTCCTTTAGAATTTTAGTGGAAGAAAAGGAAATTAATTCATTTATATACTTTGGTTTGAACCGCTGTACTGACCCAGTTAATAAAAGGCAATACATAGTCAAGATATCTGTCTTCCAGATTCCAAACAACAATAATTTCCATCTTTATACAAGGCTGGCCGTTCAGTTATCAGGTGACGGCATCAATTTTTCTTAAGTCAGCATGTGATCTTAAATTTCTTAAGGGAACGGATATGACAACTCGATCTTTGTTTGCTGCTTAAAGTATTTCTTGAGGTATTTCTGTGCTAACAATTTTATCGTATTATTTGCTTGGTGTTTTCATCGCCATTATCTTAAATATACTTTCACATTTTTGTATACAAATTATTCACAAAAATGTGTGCTGGAATTAAATCATGACTATGAGTTCATCATGTTTGGATGAGACATAATTTAATTTTATATAAATAAACTGCAATCCTTTCACGTGTACGATGATGTGGCGGCACGTCAAGTGGATCATAATGAACTGAATGAGACGAATTGCCACAAACAGAGAGTACTACATAATTGTCAAGATTGTAAAATGCAAATACTATTCAACATGAGTAAATAGTTATAATTGTTGAAATGCTAGCCCTGCCGGAAGGTTTTCAAATGTGAAATTACAAGTAATTGGAAAGGAAATTTTGTCTTTAGTCTCATGCTATGCAGGACAACAAAAATGTCAACTTAAATGTATAAAACAGTATTATTCGATGCGAGCCCTTTTGAGCACATTTTTCATTACTTTCCCGACGGACACGCTGTATATGTACACATATACAGCACACATATACAGGGTGGGCCATATGAGTGTTGGCGATTTAATTCTTCAATTTCTCGGTAACGCGCTGCGCGGGGTGGCGGGGGAATATGTTGTTCGCTGCGCCGCTTCCTGGAAATTTAGTCGCCATGGAGCCGTACACGGGAGTGCAGCGTGCATTTTGTGTCCGAGCGTATTACGAAAACAATAAATCAGTGATTACTGCACGACGTTTGTATCGACATGAACACGGTTTACACGATTTAAGTGATGTTCCAAGCGCCAATGTGATGCGAAAATGGATCAGAATGTTCGAAACAACCGGCTCAACAGTACCAATTACGGTTCGTGGTCTCCCAGTTTCTGCAAGATCAGCCGACATTGTGGAGCGTGTTCGTGTTTCAGTTCAGCGAAATCCGCAACAGTCAACACGTAAGAGAAGTCAGCCTTTGGATGTCAAAAGAACAACTTTACGACGAGTTTTGAAACGTGATTTGCATTTGAAGGCTTATAAGATTCAGATAGTCCAAGAATTAAAACCCGATGATACCAATAACCGACTTTACTTTGTCAATTTGATGCTAGAGCGGTTCAACAATTTCAACAACGTGATTTTTAGTGATGAGGCCAATTTTTACCTTAATGGCCATGTGAACAAGCAAAATTGTCGGTTCTGGTCCGAGACGAATCCCCGACGCTTGCATGAACGTCCACTTCACAGCCCTAAGCTTGTCGTGTGGGATGGGATAACGTCAACCGGTATTATTGGACCATACTTTTTTGAGGACGAAAGAGGGCATGCGATGACGGTTAGAGCGAACAATTATTGCAACATGCTAGCAGACTTTTTGGTGCCAGCTTTGCACGAACTTCAAAGCAATACCTCGAGGATGTGGTTTCAACAGGATGGGGCCACATGTCATACGGCTAGGGTATCCATAGAGCTGCTGAAAAATGTTTTTCCTGGAAAACTCATTTCGAAAAGGGGAGATATTGAATGGCCCCCACGTAGCCCTGATCTCTCTCCATGCGATTATTTTCTATGGGGCTACCTCAAATCGGTAGTCTACGAGAATAATCCGACCAATTTAGAGCAGTTGAAGAGGAACATTATTCAGGAAAGTAACAAAATACCGAGAACAACTTTTCAACGAGTTTTCAAAATTTGCGACTTCGGTTCCAAGAGTGTCAATCAACCGAGGGAAGCCATTTGGATAACATTATTTTTAAGTCTTAAAAATTCCCATGCTTCTACTTTTTAAAAATACAAATATATTTTTTTTCTGTTTCGTAGTTTTTTCAATTGAATATTTAAACCGCCAACACCCTTATGGCCCACCCTGTATAAATAATCTCTGCATACAGAAGTATTCTCATAGGGTTTTGCGATTGAGTAAGACAATTTCACTCCGAACTTAACCTGGATTAAGTCTTCTACTTGTGGAAGAACTTGATAGACTCCTTCGAATTTCAAATTGAAATTTTGATTTTAAATTGATGTGTTTGGAATTTCAATTTTAATTTTTTGAATTTCAGTTGGAATTCCTCGAATTTCAATTGGAAATGGTTTGGTGGTTTCCGCTGGAGTTTTTGTAATGCCAACACTCTGCTAGGACGGACTAATTTTTAATCTGACGGATTTAAAAGGGAGTGCAGAAAATCGAAGCTGTTGGGATTCTTATATACGTACTACTTATAGTTGGTAATCGACTTGTTTAAATTTGACTTACTTACTTATTTGATTTATGTAAGTAATTATTTTGCAAATAGAAGTTTCTTAAATTGGGCATTTATAAGTGGATGGTTAGCTTAACCACATGGTTTCCATGGGTTTTTAGTTGTCTGCATCATTGTTCATTGAAGAGATAAGTTAGACTGCAACTTTATGCAACAATGATTTCTTTTTTCCAAAATTAAACATCGAATTCGTGTGTTCAAAATACAGGTTTATCGTATTTTATTGGTTTCCTTAAATTTGTATATTCCTAAATATATTTTATTTATTTAAAATAGGTATATTTCTGAAAAATCTACTATGTAGTGGATAAAATCGATTCCCAACTTTCATTTACCCGTCAGAAAAGTGTGTAGTCTGCCTAAGATCTGTCGTTTCCGTTTCTATTGTGGAAAATTCCGGCAAGTTTATGATTGTAATGTTAATAAAACTAATCATTTGCGACTTATTCTCTTTTACGTACTAAATCAGCTGCTATAAAATAATTCAAACTGTACAAGATAAATATTTGAAAAAACAATATTGAAATTGATGACAGATACTAATCATAAACCATAATTAACCATAACATTAAATTGCGGCTTTTTCACTTATTTGAAAGAGAGCCATTATATGAAAAACTCCGTTCTTTATGTGCCACTGGTGTACGCATTGCCTTTGATAACTGTAGCTGATAATTTTGCAAAATAAATACATTTACGTTATTCTTTATAAAAATCTTAAAGTTTAATTTTCAAAATGATATTGCAGGAAATCCATAGCAAAACACCTTTTAAGTTTTTAATTAACAAACACAGCTTTTACGAGGGCTGTACCAAAATTTTGTGACCTGACGTATAGTGGCACCATTTTAGTTTGGAAAAGAATTATTTTGGTGAAAAGTGGTCACCTTATAAAGCATACGTTCTAAGTTCCAATGCGCCACATTGTTCAATATTTTTGTTTGAGCCATCAAAGGTAAACGATCTCAGCGAATTTGTAAACATGGAAAAAAATGGCCACCGTTATGTAATACAATATTTCCATTTGAATGGTCTTAGTTCGACCAAGACTGATATTTTACGACTGTAAAATATTGGGTAGCAGAGTTTAAACGTGACCGTATGAGCTGTCAAGGCGAACACCGTAGTGGTCGACCAATCGAGGTGTTCACGCCAGACACGGTTAAGAAATTCCACAAAATGGTATTGGATGATGGTGGGCTGAAGATGCGTGACTTAGCTGAAATGATAGGCATTTCAAAAAGTGATACATCGTACATTGATCGATGATTTGAAGATGAGAAAGTTGTGCACAAGATGGGTGCCGCGCTTGCTTTTAGTAGAGCAAACACAGCGTCGTGAAGATGAAGATAAAGCCGAATTTTTGCGTCGATTTATAACCATGGGTGAGGCATGGATCCCCCACTTCACACTTTAGACAAAGGAACAGTCAAAGCAGTGGAGTGGAAATGGGAGAATCGTGTCCAAAGAAGACGAAGATGGTTCAATCTGTAGGCAAGGTCATGGCGTCTGTTTTTTGGGATGCGCATAGAATAATTTCTATTGATTATCATCACAAAGAAATGGTGAATATAATGCTAATTTATTGCAGCGTTTAGGGTATGAAAATTATTGAAAAAGCCTGCATTTGGGGGAAAATAAAGTGTTGTTTCATCAAGATAATGCTCCAGTTCACACATCCATTATTGCGATGGCCAAAATTAATGAATTAAAGTTTGAATTGCGTCATTACGCGCCTTATTCATCAGATTTAGCTTCCTCAGACTATTTTATGTTTCCAAACTTGAAAAAATGACTCAGTGCTAAAAGATTTGCTAACAATGGAGAGGTGGAGTTGGACAGTTCTTACTGTAAACAAGGTACAGAAGCTTTTGCATATCGCTGGAAAAAGTGTGTCGAGCTAAAATGAGTTTATGTTGAAAAATTAAGAAAACTGTTCCCAACTTTTATACGTTGTTATGTCGCCTAGTTTTGGCACCGCCTTCGTAATTTGGCAAATATGCAAAAAATATGTACGTGTATGCTGAAGTACTTAAAGGTTGACATTTTAAGTTGTTGATGTCAGATACAGAAATTAGTAAAAGCTTTTGATAAGACAAAAAGACAGGGAGAAAATGAAATATTTATTTAAGATTTTCTTGTTGAAATAATCAACAGTTGTTTGTCATAGGACTTTTAAATGTGACGAAAAGATTAGCCACAGAGTTTGTGGTTGAATTCTAAGCAATTTTGCTTAAGAAACCATTTCTCAGTCCACGAATTTTCGAAATCGTCCATCTGCCTATTACATAACGTCTGTATACTGACATACAGCTACAAATACAACCAAATTCTGCCGAAATTCGATATATTCGTATTAGCAATAGTTAACAGCAGAGAATTCGTATAACAATTTGTAGTAAAAATTGGTACAAAACGTAGTAATTAAAGCATCCGGCAATAACTGCTGAAATTGACGAAAAAGAAATATTTCTTTGCCAAATTCTGCTTTATTCATAGACACACTCTCCTCCAAGGATTATGAACAATCAATCAAACAATGCTTTGATGTATCCAAGCATTTTTCAAAGATTGCAAATAATATCGATCAAACGGGAACGTATTCTCTTCATTCCTACGACACAAAGCAGCTGATCCGCATATCCCTGATATACAATGACATTGGGCATTGGCATTCGATAGTAATTGTTGTGCAAAAACATTCTTTGAATACGGAAAATGCATGGCAACGCTGTAGTCAATTGCGGCAACAATTGCCGTACTTGACTACAGTACGGAATGCACGGATGCATGGCAACGCTGCAGCTAATTGCGGCAATTGACTGCAGTACGGAATGCACAGATGCATGGCAACGCTGCCGCAATTAACTGCAGTACGGAAAACCACTCGCATAACTTCCGAAGGAAAGGGTGATGTATGGCAGCGCTGTAGTCAATTGCGGCAACAATTGCCGTACGGAATGCGCGGTTGCATGGCAACGCTGCCACAATTGACTGCAGTACGGGGAACCACTCGCATAACTTTCGAGGAAAGGGGTGATGCGAGTAGTTTCCCGTATTGCAGTCAATTGTGGTATTCAAGTAAGGTTTTCTTTGCAGAGACAAAGAAGATAAGATGGAAATGGCTGCGGAAAGCGAAGTTATTGAAATATACAGAGATAAATATGAAGTGGGGACATTCTATTAAATGGGTTAAAAGTAAAAGTTATGGTGAGAGGCTATTCTCTCGTACCGACATTGATGGAAACCAGGCAACGAAAATACAAGTTATGCTGCAATAGTGGGAGAAAGATTTTTACAGGTTACTGATTTCGAAGGACGGAAAATTTGGTAAAAACACACCATTTATGGAGGATAATACACAGCCCACCAACCGAATCGAATCGGAATAGAATAAACATCATTACAGCATAGGAACACAAAAACTGCGTCTTCCAATAATCTAAAGACAGAGTTGTTTGGTACAGAGTATTCAGTGGTTGTACGTGAATCTCGCCATACAGGCCTTACCCACGGTGTGGTAATCGGACTGAGCAATTACTAGCGATCCCTGGTATAGCGATGTAAATCTGAAGTTTTTGGTAATTAGAGTCGTAATATTGGGAGCAAGCTTTCTCTAAACCGGGGAGTATTAAATTTAGTACGAGTATGTCAACATATCAGCCATTGCTACTCTATGGGTCTGTAGCAACCGATTGTAATACCACTCCACAAACGAGCAGGACGGCTCTTCCACTGATTTCGGTTTCAACCAACAACTCGCGTGATTCATTCAGCCATCAAACATGAATTCAAGTCCTTTTACTTTCTTTATCCTCATGCTGTCGGCCAAACTCACTATCAGGAGTTTCGCACGGAAGCTGCTGTCGAATTGTGATATAATCACCAGATTTCATGGAATTGGTCGCTCTGTAGCAAAAAGAGGGCACAGACGCAAGATAGGTGAAACGGCAAGTGTTTTGATGTTCAAGACAAGTGGAGGTGAGTTGATGATGAGAACGCATCGCCTCTTAATTTGGAGAGTTCAATGCCCAGACTATCAAAAAAAGAAGAGATTCTAGCATAGGTATGTCAACATTGCAAAACATTAGTGTTTAACCTATCGTGTATCAGGCCCTATCTAGAATGTTGTGTGGAAGATCAAAGTCTTTTTTATCGCATCCGTGTACCTTTGGACGCAATAACTCACACACTATTATAAAACTTGGGACATACGTAACCAAAAAAGTAACAACAAGCAACATTTTCTCCTTAATTTTTATAAAGCATTTAAGTGAAGTGGTATGGATTGGTGAAAATTTTCCGGCACGAAAGTTTCAAAAATGTACAGAAAAATTCGGGAAATCCCCGTTGCAAAGATTGTGGCTTCACTTTGATCATGTACTCAAAAAATAGTCTATATATGATATGTCTGTACCATTGCAGTCCTCTGCCTACAATACATAGGGTTATACATTTAGTGGTTTCAAAACCGTCAGTTTGGCAAGGCTGTCAAATGTCAAATACGTATCATTTGAAGTCTTATTTATTTAGTGAAAAGTTGGTCATTTACGAATATGGATTGTTTAACAACCGCAGAACGTGTAAAAATAGTTAAAACTTACTACAAAAGCGGTTATTCAGAAGTGGAATTTTAATCGAAAAAACATTTCTTCAGCGATCAAGCTCATTTCTCCCTCGGTGGTTACATTAACAAGCAAAATTATCGCACAGGGAGCTCGAAGAATCCAGAAGTGATTGTGGAAAAACCATTGCTCCTGAGAAAAGTGAGGTTTGGAGGTGTCATTGGACCGTATTTTTTTCTAAAACAACCTCAAAAGGATTCACTGCTACATCCAATCCAGAGGCAGTCATTTACAGGACATTGTATTTCATACATAATGGCAAGGTTCA
This sequence comes from Philornis downsi, assembly GCA_019455685.1. Taxonomy (NCBI): domain Eukaryota; kingdom Metazoa; phylum Arthropoda; class Insecta; order Diptera; family Muscidae; genus Philornis; species Philornis downsi. The sequence goes on along the minus strand of JAHXMU010025568.1, from coordinate 333,450 downwards.
AGCGTTATAATGAAATAAAAATTTCATCGAAATCATAGCTTTATGTGTGTTTTATTTAACTTTACTTGTAAACGAAAATTGTATAACCCTGTACAATATAAGTATGTCAATCAGTCACATCTTCTGTATGAATAGGCACTTAAGTGTATACCTTTAATGTTTTCATAGCTCTGACTTTATTATTTCATTGTCTTCAGTTCGCTCTCTGTGCCAAGGTAAAACGTGTAGGTGTGGAATAGTTTATGGTAGCTGCCTAACACGATTTTGTCTCGTGTTTTCAATGTATCACAAAAGAACAGTCTATAATATAAAGTAATTAACGTGATTTTACAAAATTCCAGTGTTTTATTTGCCTGGCAGAGTTGTTGAGAAATTCTACAAGTATTTCTGATATCAAACGGAGGTGTCAGAAAGAACACACCCTTTTCAAGTAACTCTCCTCACGCGGTATTGTTTAGACTTGCTTGGTAACGTTTATTGTTGATATCCCAAATATGATAATATATGACCATCATAACTATTAACAATTACTGATTAGTTTCTAAATAAAGTTATAGATACTGAAAAGGAGAGTAACACATATATAAGCTATTGTGTAAAGTGTTTTTATCTATAAGGTTAAGAGTGCATATACGTGAAATAGTTATATATAATTATAGTTAAATAGTTATATATATCGTATGTATTAAATTATATATACATATATACAATAGTCACATATAATTCACAATTTCTATAGACATAAGTTGAAAGTCCTCAAGATTCGTGCGTATAATTTAAAAAGTGTTGATCTCATAATCTAAGCGTTTGATCGCAAAATGATGCTTAATTCGTGAACACTATGAAAAAGCTAGAACATCCTAGGAATAGGTTAAGGCATAGTCGTAGTAATAAATAATATGAGAAACTTCAAATACGATTATCTGCTAAACTGATTGTCTAATCGCACAAACAGCTGAAATTGTGGTCACAATGTAAAGGTTAAAATGAAAAGGTTAAAATATTGTCCTGGAAATGGCAAGTTTTCCCGAGTTCTGGGAAAACTTGACAGATTTGTGTATGACGATCACTTCACTTCTCTTTTTAGAACAGTATATAGCTTGCGTATATTCAATTCTGAAACTTACAGCATGAAAGGAATAACTCCATCGGCAACAGGGTTGCTACAAGACTCACCATAATCGATTGCAATGCAATTGTTATCGCCTTTACCCACATCGAATTGAAGTATGGCGTAGAAATGCCAAGTCCATTCACTTGTCCATGTTCGTCATTTCCCAGATCTTTTGTTAGATTTTTTCAGCACCTTGTTCACCTAGCACCTAGTTCATTTAGTTCACCTACTTTCTAGGACTTCCTATCCTGGCCTCATTTAAAACATCTTTAATCACCTCCATGTCCATCAAACGAAAGGTATGAAGTGTTGAATTGACGAAGCCATTCATTCATCCATGTTCCTGCAACTGGGATAGGCTCAAACTCAGTTGTAGGCATATCTGGATCCATGGAAAGAACCCGTTAGAAGCGGACCTAATTGAAAATGGAGCGTATGGTCTCTCAGTAGCTCAGTAGTAGGATAAGCTCAGACTCAGTTCTAGGCATATCCGGATCCATGGAAAGAACCCGTTAGAAGCAAACCTTATAGCAAATGCCGCGTATGGTCTCCCACTACATCAATTACCTTGAAATTTTGTTTGGACTTATTGACTGGCTTTTTCAGTTTGGACTTATTGACTGTATGCATGTCAAACTCATAAGCTCATATCAAACTGTCACTTTTACGAATGTGGGATCGAAAATTACTCTTTTGTGGCTTGTTTTCATTTATCTTTACGTTATTTTGTTATATTTTCTTAACAAACCAAAGCAGATCACCATGCTGTCATGGAAAACTTTGGGAAATCTTAGGAGTTCACATGAAAACCCCTTAATGATTTTAACTCCTTTACTAACCACCTGGAAACAAAGAGGGAGCGTAATTTGTGATTAATATGAAAAAAGCTAAGAAAATTTAAAAAGAAAAAAAAAACGCTGCAAAAAAGTAGGTAGATTCCATTAAATGGATGGATAATAACTGAAATTCATACAAACAATTTCACATCATTTGAAACCATTATTGAATGTCGAATTTGGACACGTGAAATATTCTTTTCGGGCACAAGCAAAATAATTTTTTATCATCATACTAGCCGACCCGGCAAACGTTGCTTTGCCTTCAAATTTTATTTTTATTGGAAATGTTTCAATGTTAAACAAAATTCTGTTTAAATACCGTTAGCAGGAGCAGAAATAATTGCTTTTTAATTTGTGGTTTGTATAGGAGGTACCACTCCCCATTGTCCAATCCCGCCCATATTTGCAGCAGCACTTAAGATATGCACAACAAACCGATGTACCAAATTTTGTTCAAATACCGTAAACAGGAGCAGAAATATTGGATATTTAATTTATGGTTTGTATGGGAGGTACCACGCCCCATTGTCCAATCCCGCCCACATTTGCAGTAGCACTTAAGATATGTACACCAAACCTACGCACCAAATTTTGTTCAAGCAGGAGCAGAAATAATTGATTTTTAAATTTTTGTTTGTATGGGAGGTACCACGCCCCTTTGTCCAATTGGACCGAATTGTAAATCTAAACCATCCCGGGCACCACCCAGACGCATATACAAAAATTTATGCAAAGCGGTCCAGCCGTTTAGGAGGAGTTCACTGACAACGCCCGTACAGTAGAATTATATATATAAAGATAGTCAAATCTGGCAAACGGTTCTCAAACTGTGACGTTCGGAATCATTGATATATTCCGTTGAATGGGTCTAAAAAGTAAAAGCTTGTAAGCTCACTGAACATAAGAAGTTCCCTCATATCTCATTCATGGAATGCAAGAGAATGGGTTTTCATCTGAAGGAATGAAAAAAATATGGATCAAAAGGTTTGGATATTTTCAACTTTCATTAGAAAATCTTTGAATGCATTTATCTGCTAAACTAAATATCTAATCACAGAAAGTTATTAAATTTGTCGAAATTCATGTGGAAAATCTAAATTTTTTTTTAAATTTGAATTCTTATGACAAACATTTAGAAATCGTCGCAATTCTTTGAATTCATTTGTCTAATAAACCAAATGTCTGAACACAAGAAGAAGCTTTAAATGTTATCATTATGAATAAATTAGCAATTGAATTAATTTATCTCGTAAATTAAGCGTCAAATCATTCTGACCACTTGAACTAAGTATCGGGTTGTTCGGAAAGTTCGTTCAGTTAATTCGTTAGTTGACCCTATGCCACTTCTCATGACGCAGAGTTCCTTCATAACTTCCTCCTACCCCTTCTCTAAACTTTTTACTACTGTTTACAGCTGCTAAAACCAGCCGAAAAATAAGGTCTGTTTATGAAGAAAACGGATCAATCGAAATAACTTGCCAGGTTTAAAAGATTTTCTACGGGCTACTTCTCCGTAACGGACATTCCCAGATCAGGACGACCAAAAGAAATTGTTTCCGCCGATTTGAGACATTCAATTATTTGCAATCCCCGTGCAACAGTTAGGAAAATAACTGAAATAATAAAAAAAAAATCAGTTTCAACCGTTCACGGGATCATAAAAGAGCTCGGATTGCGTGGGAATTTCACTATCTTACCGGGGCCAACCGCCTGACGTCTGCGATAACCTAAGAATAAAAAATAACAAGACACAATTTCTGAAGAACCTCATCACAGGGGATGAAAAAATGGATAGTCTATAACAATGTAACGCGAAAAAGATCATGAAGGAAACTAAATGAACCCCCTCAATCCACCTCTAAAGCGGGCCTTCACCACAGAAAGGTAATGTTGGTGATTTGGTGGGACGTGAAAGGAGTATTATTTTTTGAGTTTCTCGCAACAAATCGATTAATGCGGACACTATATCGTACAATTAGATAAATTGAAGGCGGCATTGGAAGAAAAACGGCCGAGGTTCATTAATCGGGGAGACGTCATCTTCCATCATGGTAACGCCCGCCCTCACACTGCCTTGCGGACCCGTCAGAAACTGTCAGAGCTTGGATGGGAAGTTTAACCTCACCCACCGTACTCCCCTGACCTCACCACGTCTGACTATTACCTATTTCGCAGTCAGAGCAACCGCTTGAAGAATTTAAATTTCCATAACGACAAGGAAGTAAAAAATCGAATTGAACGTTTTTTTTTAGAAAAACCACACGAGTTTTATGAGAGAGGAAATAAAAAGCTCGTAGAGAGATGGGTGGGAGGTGGTTTTTAAAAAAGGGGAAGATTATATAGGGTGGCGCATAACCAACGTTAAGATTTGATCAGTGAATATATTTTTTGTTTGTCTTTTTTTCGCCCCTTTATAGAATTAACTAAATAATACTTGGAAAATTTATGATGAAAAGGCTCAGCACAGAACAAAGAACCAAAGTTGTTCAATTTTACGTTGAAAGTCAGCATTCGATTATTCAAATCATATCGAAATTTCTTTCATGCTCCAATAATTTACCGATTGGTTCAGTGTTTTGGGCAACAAAGGGCTGTCTGTGATCTTCCGCATGCTGGAAGACCTCGTGCAGTGCGAAATGAAGTGACCATTGCTCGAGTGCAAGCAAGTATTGAGGAAAACACCGAAACTTCCACCAGGCGACATTCTTTGCAAAGAATTTTACATATTTTACATTTTTTCCCATATAAGATGCAATTGGTTCACGAGTTAAAACCAAATGATGCACAAGAACGCATTCAATATAGTCGCCGTTAACATTACTTATGCGCCACCCTTTATAATAGATTCAAATAATTGTTTTCCTGTATACATATACAAATTTGTAAACAAATTCCTTTTAAAAACCGGACGAACTTTCCGAACAGCCCAATACAAAACTGTGGGTATTTTTGTGAGATGAAACTTTGAATACTCAATCGGGAAAAGGTTGGTCTTTTGAAATCACTGTGAAATGTTGCGATAGTGATACCTATTTATTAATCTATATCTATAATCTATAGTGTAATCATTCGCTATAAACGTGACTGGTGATATTTCCAAAATAACGCATGTTTCCTATCGCATAACTATCGTGCTGCGAGAGGTTTTTTTTATTTCATTATGCCAAACGGTTTCGCAAATATTTTAGATAATGAATTTTGAAGATATCAAAGTGCTTATAACACATGATGTCGTAATATACTCGTACTCGTATATTAATGGTGAACGATTTTTTAATATAGGATGACCCCCTGGGCATCAACCATTTCTTCTTGAAACTCAATCTTATCTTCTGTCAACAAAACGGTTCAAAAGGTTCAAACCAATTGTTCCTTACCACTACATGCTTATTTGAAAGTCTGTTATGGGGTTATTTCCGATCATTAATTTAATTTAATTTTTTGTTTTTAATTTTAATTGTAGTTAAGAATATTCATATTTTTTTCAGTTTTTAAATTTTTCAATTCTATTCCTAACAATTTAGTTGATTTTACGATTGCGAAATTGCTTGTGAAGAAAATGAACGAACGTAACGAATTTGATTTGATGCTCAATAGTGTTTGGAGTTTAAAGGGCAATTTCTAACAGCCGAGTTTTAATTCGATGTCGGAGGACTCATCTATAAAAAATGGCAGAACAAAGTGAGATTTGTTATAGCGAGCATTCAACCACTTTCTTTTTGTTTGAGTCAGTACACACGTAAACGTAAAATAAGGCGAATTTTTAAATTTCGCGGGCTACGTACATTCGACTTTCGATTATTATTATTTTTTATTATGTTGGTACAATCATCTCGAAGATATGTTGACGGTTTTATCCATATGGCATGTTAGTTTGTTTATGAGAGGTATGATTAAAGCAAGTGTTTTGCGTGTTCGGCGATTTTCTGCTATCGAAAAAATGGATCAAGTAGTTGCATCAAAATTTGTGTGAACAATTGAATTAAGTGTTCAAAAACACTTGAAATGTTGACAGTGACATACGGTGAGAGTACTCTGAGTCAAAAAAAAAAAAAACGTTTACAAGTGGTACAAGCTTTTCACCGAAGGTCGAGAATATGTGAATGACGACGCTCGTTCTGGACGCCCCAGCACATCAACAGCCGATGAAAATGATGAGAAAGTACAGAAAATTGTTATGGAGAATCGTCGTTTCACAATTAGAGAAGTTGCTGAGGAGTTCGGCATATCGGTTGGCTCTTGGCATGCAATCTTTTTCGAAATTTTGGGCATAAAGCGTGTGGCAGCGAAGTTCGTTCCAAAATTGCTGAATTTTGACCAAAAATAACGTCGCATGAGCATCGCTCAGGAATTGTTGAATGACGTCAATGATGATCCAGTTTTGCTTAAAAGTGTCATAACTGGTGACGCATCATGGGTATATGATTATGACATCGAAACCAAAGCCGATTTAAACGCAAGATTTAAATTTGGCGCCATTCGAACTGTCATTGTCTGACATTTGAACAATTGTTATGGTTTGCTAGTAGAAAGTGCGAGGTTAGTAAAAATGAACCGCTACACGAATGAACAACTCATTCTCATTGTGAAATTGTTTTACCAAAATGGTGAAAGTTTTGCGGCTACAGTTCGCAAATTGCGATCAATTTGGGGTCACAATAATGCTCCAAAAGAGTCAACTGTAAGGAGATTAATGGATAAATTTGCCAAAACTGGGTCTGTTAGTGATGTAGAGACAACAACGAGCCTTCGACCAGGTCGATCGACCGAAAATGTCGCAGCTGTACGTGATGATGTCGCTCAAACTCCATCCACCTCATTTCGACACCGAGCTCAACAAATTGATGTCTCCAAATCCACAATGCAGCGAAATTTGACGAAAGATTAGCATCTTCATACATACAAAGTTCAATTGACTCAGGAACTGAAGCCAGCTGACCATGGACAGCGAAGGGAGTTCGTTAATTGGGTATTGGAGAGACAACATGAAAATGCTGATTTTGCCGATAAAATCACCTTCAGTGACGAGGCCCATTTCCATCTTAATAGCTTCGTCAATAGGCAGAATTGTCGCATTTGTGGTGAGGAAAATCCCCGAGTGATTCACGAGAAGCAAATGCATTCTCAACGTGTCACTGTGTGGTGTGGATTTTGGGCTCGAGGAATCATTGGACCTTTTTTTGTGAAAATGAGGCATGTCAAGCGCAAACAGTCAATGGTGTTCGGTTTCGTGAAATGGTAACCAGTTTTTTCGTGCTAAAATTGAAGAAGTGAATATGGAGGGCATGTAGTTTCAACAAGACGGCGCCACATGTCATACAGCCAGAGAAACAATGCAATTGCTGCATCAGTCATTTCCCGGTCGTGTTATTTCGCGTTTTGGAGACCAGAATTCCCCACCTAGATCGTGCGATTTAACACCATTAGACTTTTTTCTTTGGGGTTTTTTGAAGTCGATGGTTTACGCGAATAAGCCGACGACGACCCAAGTCTTAAAAAAGGAAATTGGACGCTGCGTTAATGAAATACCGCAGCATTTATACAAAACAGTCATTGAAAATTTCATTAAAAGATCGCGTGTGTGCCAGCAAAGCCGCGGCGTCCATCTGCCCGATGTGTTGTTCCATGCATAACCTTATTCTGTCTACTTTACGATATAATAAAGTTTCACGATTTTTTTTTTAAATTTCTGTATTTTATTCAAAATTTAAATCTTGCGCTCTTGTTGGGACACCCTTTATAAAAAAAATATAGGGAGAATACAAGGGAAACCGGCAAGTAAAGGTAAAACGGAATTTAAGTAGATATATCTATAGTAGTGTAAGGGGAATAGTAAAGGTTGGGACAATTTGTTTTTATCGTTCAAACATATCTGCCGGTCTAAGGTATCTCGTGAGTAGAATTTAAAATTTTCAAATTGACAATCATTGTGTACGATATATTTGTATTAATAACTCTAAAAATTTCATCATTGGCCCTAAAATTATTCATAACTTGTATTTATGTCTCTGGTTACAAGATCCTCTTATCGACCCGTCGTTCGCCTTGGCAACTGGTTTGAAGACATCTGTCTAGACCAGGAAAAGGTTAGTGTTTTTAAAGATATGCGAGATCGAGGCGAACTGTTGGTGGAAAAGACCCGACATCTGTTCAATTACTTCCATAAGGAAGTAAATCTGGGAGCTCCTCAGGAAACTATTAGTTTTGGTGCGACAGTGCAGCTAATGCCAGTTGGGTTTCGTATATGTGAATATTCCACCTCAGATATACGTCCAGCCTTGTCCATCATCATCAACGAGCGAGTGGTGCGTCATAGCCAGAAGATAAACGATGCGTGTGAGCTGACTATAGCGCCTTCTATGAAACCATGTGTTCGAAATTCTTTTCGCATTGTCAGTAAGGATGAGAATAAGCGTGAGAACGAGCTCTTGAAGTATGGTCAGCAGTTTCGCTTGCAATGCGTGCAGGAGGGCGCAACTGATGAACAGTTGCTTTTGTTTAGTGCCCAGAAGACATCGGATTTGAATAGCATGATTAGATCTACATTTGATTCGAGAAAATATGGAGAGATAAATTTACCATTGGGATTGTGCAGAAAGTCGGTAAGACGCTAAATAGAATTAAACGGTTGATTTTACAGATAACGTTGAAAAATAAATTAAGGATGCTTTCGGTAATAAAACATATGGAATTCATAGATTTTGTTTTCCGGTATACAAACTTCGGTTTCCAAGAGGACATTTTTCAGAAATTTCCATTCGAAGTTTAAAAAAGTACTAAATGGGATGTTCGTAAACGAACCGAAAAGGAAAGAAATGTGACCTAATTTTAAATAAATTGGAACTGGGGAGTAAAAAAGCGGCTTTCGATTTCTGAGAACTCTTTCGATTTACAAGATAACCTGAATACAAATTGAGAAAACATAATGTCATATATTGTTCTGAATGCTAATGCATTCTTAATGGCTCAATCTGGTACTATATGTTGAATATGCAAGCAGTAAGGACCAAATTTGTGAAATCAGGCCTTACTTTCGGTAACAGAACCAATGATGAATATGGATACCCAAGAATTTTCATGGTGTTTTATCCATATACAACTTGCATATCAACAAATCTCTTTGGAAATCCAATTAACGCTTTGTGTCCCTATTCTCGATACGTTTTACATATGTAAATTTTCCTTCTATGATATTTTGAGCCTTAAAATGTTGGAATCTTAAAATATCGGAGACAAATTTCGCTTTGAGTTGCAATTTATGCGAAATAGCTGCAAATTTCTTATCTTTATTGTCAAAATATTTGTTTGTAAACATTCAAGAATTTCTTAAATTCTAATTGAGTGACAAACTTTGGAAACTTGAAAGTATGTACTGGAAATACAATTTGGAACACAAAAACTAGGCATCTCTTATGCTCTGATCTGAACACCGTTAGTCGCCCTTACCTCAGTAATCAGTGAGCATATTTAGTGAAGTAAGTAATCTATTACTTAGATTATAATATTATTCTTTTCAGAACTGTGGACATGGTAAGCCAATAACTGCAGCCTATACAAATTGGTATTGCCAACATATTGATCCCCACAAACGATTTGAAACGGATGGCACCCCTTTACCGGTAAGTGAGTGTTGGGAACAAACCAGGGATAGGCGCTTGAAGTGCTATAAAATTTACGCTGCTGCAGCAACCGAAAGGCTAATGACAGCGTGCTCATTTTTTGTAAAGGGATTAGTCTGTTATGGTGTTTCCAAGTTTACGGAAGCATATTCTCTTGCGTCAGAGTTGAAATAAAATATTTTGAGGTAAGAGGAATGCAATGGCGTATCATTTAAATGGGAAAATTTTCAAATATTGCCGATTTTTCTAAGCGTTACTGTTGCCGAATTAATATTTCTGTAAAACTATCGGCCGCATTCTCGAGAAACGCTTCATAGCGACAGAATCCTCAGGGATCAGACTACCGACTAACATATCTCCTATCGCCCTCAGATTTGTTGCGTTCAAGAAGTAAGCTAACAAACGTAAAAACTATCGACACACATAACCACGCCCCTTTTGATATCTCTCATACAATGACCTATTTGAATCACACATTCTTAGGTTTAAAATGTTTTAATTTATTAAATGTTAAATATTTGTCAAAACAGAGTCTTAAAATGAAAATGGAGCGCATTGCCACGCCCCTTCTTGTACTCCTCTTGCAAATGACTGATTTAATCTCCACACATTCCATGCCTTTGAATCAATTACTCTGAATTCAGTAAAATTTGGCACATTTTACGCGATTGATAAACTTAGTTCTGAGATTACAAATAGACTGATTTATCGAAACTTTATTAGAAAATCGATCGAATAGCTATCCTTTCTGGCACTTCCCACTCAAATGACCGATTTGACTCATGCATTCTTAGGTTTATAATGTTTTGATTTATTACATGCTAAATATTAAATAAATATCAAAATAGAGTCTTAAAATCAAAATTGAGTGCTTCGCCACGCCCCTTCTATCACTCCTCTTACAAATTACTGATTTAATCTCCACACATTCCATACCTTTGAATCAATTACCCAGAATTCAGTAAAATTTAGCACATTTTGCGCGATTGATAAGCTTAGTTATGAGATTAAAAATGGATGGCACTGCCACATTCCTTTTGACATCTTCTATACAAATAGACTGATTTATCGAAACTTTATTAGAAAATCGACCCAATAGCCATCCTTTCTGCCGACTCACACAAATAATCGATTTGACTCATACATTCTTAAATTTATAATGTTTAAATTTATTATATGTTAAATATTTATCAAAATAGAGTCTTAAAATGAACATGGAACGCATTGACACGCCCCTTCTTGTACTCCTCTTGCAAATGACTGATTTAATCTCCACACTTTCCATACCTTTGAATCAATTACCCAGAATTCAGTAAAATTTGGCACATTTTGCGCGACCACATTCCTTTTGACACCTTTTACACAAATAGACTGATTTATTGAAACTTAATTGCTAGAAAATCGACCGAATAGCCATACTTTCTGCCAATCCCCACACAAATAATCGATTTGACTCATATATTTATAGGCCATCGTTTATTTAACTGTACCAAATTCAGTTAAATTTGTTACAAATTAAGCGATTGCCAAAATAGAGTTTTAAAATGAAAATGGAGTGCGTTGCCATGCCCCTTCTGGTACTCCCCATACAAATCATTGACTTAATCTCCGTATATATTTCTAGCTTTATGTCTCTGAAATAACCACCCAGAATTCAGCAAAATTGGGCACACCTCAGGTGTTTGATAAAATTTATTCTGAAACTCCTTTTGGTACCTCCGCTTTTGGTACCCACAATATTTGGTAAATTAACTTTCCAATATTTCGCACACCGATTACCTAATTTAACCCATATATTCCTAGACTCATACGAAGACGGTTCCAAAACTAGTCGACATGACATATAGGTGGTGCTAGCAGTTTGAAAACAAGTATTTTGGTGAAAAGTGGCAACCTTATAAAATATATGTTTTAAGTTTCAAGGCGCTACGTTGTTCAGTATTTTTTATTTGAGCCATCAAAAGATCAATAATTCTACTCTGGGAGAGTCTGCTCCTTCGTTTACGGCTGTAAAATATTGGGTAGCAGAGTTTAAACGAGGCCGTATGAGATGCTAAAACGGACATCGCAGTGGTTGACCAATTGCGGTGTCCACGATTAAAAAAATCCACAAAATGATATTAGCTGAAGGTGCGTGAGCCAGCTGAAATGACAGGCACTTCAAAAAGTACGGTATATCGTATATAGACCTAAGATTTCAAGATGAGAAAGCTATGCGCAAGATGAGTGCCGCGCTTGCTTTCAATAGAGCAAAAACAGCGTTGTGAACATGTTGCAATAAAGTATTTGGCGACTTTTCACTATAGTAAATCTGAATTTTTGCGTCGATTACCATGGATGAGACATAGCTCCACCACTTCACACCTGAGGCAAAAGAATGGTCAAAACAGTGGACTGGAGTGGGAGAATCGTGCCCAAAGAAGGCGAAGATTGTTCCATCTGCCGGCAAGGTCTTGACGTCTGTTCCTGGGAAGCGCATTTGAATATTTTTTTATTGATTATCTTCAGAAATGAAAAACCATCAATGGAAAATATCATTGTGTTAATTTATTGCAACATTTAGGTGATGAAATTTTGGAAAAAGGCCGCATTTGGCGAAGAAGAATGTGTCGCTTTAGTTCACACATCCACTATTACGATGGCCAAACTTAATGAATTAAAGTTCGAATTGATTTATCACGCACTTTATTCGCCATATTTAACTTCCTCGGTCAACAATGGAAAAGTGGAGTTTGCGGTTGATGGTTATTTTAAGGAGTTTGACAGTTCTTACTATAAACAAGGTTTGGAAGCTATTGAATAACGCTGGAAAAAGTGTAATGAGTTTAAAGAAGATTATGTTGAAAAATAAAAAAAAAAAGAAAAAATTACCCAACTTTTTTGTGTCTTCTTTGCTAGGTCGATTAGTTTTGGGACCGCATTAAATTTATTAAAGCTTGAAAAACATCAGGCTTTCATTATATACAAATTAGCCGATTTAAGCAGGAGGCGGTGGGCTATAGTGAATAATAATTTCAGTAAGTTATAATTTTGACAAAATGTTTTGCCCACACTCCTATTGGCGCTTCTTTTGCACCAACGCAAAAGGACTTTGGAGAAGGCGTACTCGCATGTAAGTCAGTTTACCTGACTGAAATTTCTGTACTGGTTATATATTATAAAGAACACACGTGATCAGAATCGTGCGTCATATGGGGGCGACCCCATTTATTATTTATTCAGAACCTTAAGACGAACGCATAAGAATACGTGCAAACCAAATTATACGTGGTGCGAGGACGTTGCAGGTCTGGTCAAGTCGTTCAATTGTAGTACTTTCTTCTTTTAAGAATCGAAATGAGGGTAAACTCATTGTATGTATGTGAGAAGCTCTTTCGTATTCTATTTGTTTAAGCAATGGGAATTTGTTTTCTTTTTTTTATCTGTTAACTAACACTTGATTCTTTCCCCCCTCCCCCCCCAACACAGAGTAATCAGCCTTTGGTGATAACCCATGTGGCAACAAATCGCAACTTGGCCGCCGAAAATGTGGTAATACAAACTCTGTTTGGTCCCGAGTTTTTGGTATCTGTGCAAAATTACAAAAATATCTATAAACGGGAGACATCAAAGAATATCTGGATGTTAAGTAATGGCCATCAATTTGTCTGATGTCGGTTTTTGAGTCATATAAATAGAAAACATCAAATTTTTTTGTGTTGTTCAATATATTGCATATTTGTGAAATTTCTTATCTATTAAACTTGACACACAGCCTAGTTTGTCTAACTCCACATGAGGAAGTGTTACAGGTGACGAATTCTCTAGTTAAATATACTGATAAGCCGTATTGGGTTCTCTGGGGGTGGCGTTAAATCAGGTCAAGAAAATCATAAAATTGTTTACACTCACTTTAGTAAAGTTTCAGTGTCCTACTGCGAGGTGTTGCTTAGCAAATACGCATTCGTACGTAAAATGGCAAATTTTGCCAATGATTTAAGATTCAACAATTGGTATAAAAGACCGTTCTAATGGTTTTGCAAATCAGTGTAAATTGCGGTTTGAACAAAAGGCGTAAAAGTATTTTATTATTCTCCATGGCGCAAATGTTGCTAATTGTCGCTTTGGCTGTTTTGTTTGTTGGCCATATTTCTTGTGCCTCTCGCATCATTGGCGGCCAATTTGCTGCAAATGGTCAATTTCCCTATCAAGTGTCCTTGCAACTGAGGGGACGTCATCACTGTGGCGGCTCTTTAATATCTGAGACCTTTATAGTTACCGCTGCTCACTGTACGATCGGACAAAATCCTGCTCTTATGAAGGTGGTTGTTGGCACCACAGATCTATTGGCTGGCAATGGTCAAACTTTGAATGTAGCCCAATTCATCATACATCCTCAGTATAATCCTCAAAACCAGGACTATGATATGTCTTTGATTAAGCTTAGCACCCCAGTGTCATTGGGTTCGGCCACGATAAATAAGATTGAAATGGCTTCATCCGACGCCAATTATGCTGCTGATACTTTGGCTACCATCAGCGGTTTCGGAGCCATCAATGGCAACCTGGAGCTGCCCAATAGATTGAAGTTTGCCCAGGTACAGTTGTGGAGTCGTGACTATTGCAATCCCAAAAATATTCCCGGTGTCACTGATCGCATGATTTGTGCTGGCCACCCTAGCGGTCAAGTTAGCTCCTGCCAAGGCGACAGTGGTGGTCCCCTGACCGTGGACAACAAATTGTTTGGTGTGGTTTCTTGGGGCTTTGGTTGTGGCGCTCAAGGTAAACCGGCCATGTATACTTATGTTGGCGCTTTGCGCTCTTGGATCAAACAAAATTCGGGTGTTTAAACAAAATAGCAAGATAACCCTGGAATTTTGCAAAAATATTACAATACATATATATGTGTATGTTGACAATGCTTTTAACTTTCTTAAAATAGTAATAAAATTCGCAAGCAAATAAGTTATGGTGTTCACAATTTGATGTCATTTAATAGGGTGGAGTTTAAGTTGGCACTTTATGCCCGATGTCGCTTTCAATAGACGAAAAATGGGTTAAGGATTAGAGGTGGATTTATCGAAATCAGCGCATAACTAATCGCAAAAGGGGACTACTGGCAACTGCGTTTTGCTTAACATCCTAATATTATAGAGCACCATGCTGCAATACTCTACCTATGCGAAGGTTACCTTTTGTTTTTGTACCCCTTTGCACGGCTTCCATGTGGAAAGCTTTGTCTACAAAATATTCCTTTAAATTCGTCAACTGGTTGTTCAAGCCGCGCAAAATTTTGACCACGAAATTTATTTTTAATGTGCAGGAGTCAAATGGGATCCATCAATATTATATTAGGAGTCTACAAACAATATAATATTGTTGGAGGCAACTTGCCTGGTCTTGATAGAGAATGATCCAAGTTCGGCAATTGCTTTCCCTTATTGATCTAAAGACTTCTTTCTATCCACCGAATTGTGATATACTATCCCGAAACGAATAGTCTACAATGCCGTAATGCCAGTCGACTATTTGTTTCGAAGTGCTTCGTGTGCGAACAGGTTATGTTGGCTATGGTTCACCTCGAAGGACCCATACAGTCGACTGCTGTTGAGGTTAGGGCTTCAAAGTAGCTGCAGAAAAATATTGACAGACTAGTTCTAAATTCATTGCTTGAAAACTTGAACATGAGTCGAGCAACGTCTGCATTTTCCTTATGAATTCTGGGCATGACCGTTACTTCATATGGAATGAACTTAAACTTTATTATTGTCTAGTAGAGACAGTAATTGTCATGGAAACAGTTTGAAAATTCTTCTTCTTAAGTGATGACTAGAATAGGGACATTTATCTATTATACGTCGCCTGTAGAAAATAATAATTGATATACAGTTTGAAAATAGAAAACTAAAAAATACTAATATATTTTGTTGTGAACAGATTGTCCTCTCTTTATAATTTCCAAGCAAATGAACTTGCTATCAACATTTAAATCGCCATTATTCATTGCGGAAATCTACAAAATTGTATCGTCTGATAAAATACGTTATAAACAATAAAAAATCTCCTTATTTCCTTGGATGACAAACAATATAGAGAGCATTTATTTTATCTATTAAGCGATAGGCTTAGAAAAGAATTACTTACGCTGTGCTCTTCCGTGCTACTTTTCCAATACATCAATAAATTCATTACATCATGTAAATTGCGTTTCAAAAGTCAATGCACTTTTGATTGCCTTCTCCTTTGTCGTCCATCGAGTTTACTGCCGAAGATTTCGTATTGAAGAGTTTTGGTCCATCTGCAAAGCGTGACCCAGCCGAAGCAATCGTTATATTTTGAAGAGTTCAATCACGTCGATGTTGATATTCAGTCATACAGATCAAGATGAGCAGAATTTTGTTGTAGAAAATACCCAAAACTGATTTATTTGCCTGCGATGTAATTGAGAATTTTACGTTGCATAGTAGGTTAGGTTAGGTTAGGCCAGTGTGGCAGTTTGAACAGACAGACTCACTTAGACTACATAGTCCACTGTGATACTACGCAAACTAGAGATATGACTATCCCTAATTTGCCCCATTGAGCCATCCTGAGCGCCCAAAGAAACTCTTAAGTCGGACAATACCTATAACGTCCAGATCTCCTAGGTCTCTAAAGAAAAAAGAGTACAGTGTTGATTTCCGCCGGTTCGCCAGGTCGGGGCGATTGCAGAGAAGCCGTTCTATAGACTCCTTCTCCTCTTCATCCCTACAGCTCCTAATCGCAACCTTCAGTCTCACTGCATGTCTTCCGATCAGACAGTGTCCTATCATGACGGATACAATAATGAGACGACGGGTCTTGATGGCGACAACAGTTTGTGTGAACTCTTCAGATCTATTCCAATTGGTCCGGAGAAGATGGTGAAAAAAATGGCGAAACATTTTATGGAGCGATGAAACAAAAATTAATGTATTTGGAAACGACTTTGCCCGGTATGTTCGACGCCCTAAGGGTAAGAAATTCCATGTTCGCTTTACAAAGAAGACGGTCAAGCACGGGGGCGGCAATATTATGGTCTGGGGTTGTTTCTCGTGATATGGTGTTGATCCGCTACATCGAATTACCGACATTATGACCAGATTCCATTACCAGGATATCTTGGAAAATACAATGTTGAACTATGCTGTGGAAAGTATGCCTCATAGATGGATATTCCAGCAGAATAACGATCCGAAGCATACTTCTAAGTTGGTAAAGGATTGGTTTCAAGATAATAATGTAGCCCTTCTTGACTGGCCAAGTCAATCTCCGGACTGAAATCCTATCGAAAATCTTTGGGGAGAGTTGAAACAAAGAAGGTTAGGGAATGTTGTTCAAAAAACTTGGTATGAAATACCAGTAGAAACCTGCAGGAAGCTTATTGAAAGCGTGCCTTTTAATTTAAATAAATTTTCCTCTACGAGCCTTTTAAAAAAAGTATAAGATGTACTTATTATTTTGACCATATGTGTATCTATATATGAAATAAATCAATTTCTATATACCATATGCTATGATGCTTGACGTTCTATGGATGAATTACGTGGCCACTCGCAGCTACTTCATAGTTTATCTTTAAAGTATTTTCCCCACAACGAAGTATTTCGTTGGCACACAGTTAACTCGCCATATCGATTCTCAACCGGGCGTATTATTTGACTTTTTACTGTGCCTTGACAGTTTGAAAATCATTGTGGCGTGGAAGGTGGTTGAAATGAATGCGCACTCTAAATTATGCCCTAGCATTTAGCAAATTCACAAACCTCAAACTATTCACAATCATGCCGAATGACTATTGCTTTTCCATCACCTTATTAAGGGCATTCAATTCAACGTGTAGGTGCGAAATACTTTTTTTTCAGTCACTTCAGTGAATAGAATCGCACATTATGAGTGTATTGTCATAATTTCAAAATACAGAAAATAAATCCAATTTTAAAGAAATCAACAGAGTCACATCTAAGGCATCGTTGAGCTTAAGTTCCAACGCTAAAGAAAATTGTTTGGCAAGCTGCTAAAAAGCTACTTCGTATCCGTTTTAATAATTTAAACGGTTTTGAATTCGTCAGTAAAATATCTTCAAAATGTCACAATTTCATTTGCAATATCTTGCAAAAGATAACAGGATTCTAACATTTTCTTTTTCTAAATTTTGGTCGGGAAATCAGTTTCTGTAAATCTCCATTATATCTTTTTACTGGAGCGCTTAGGCCCGCACATGACAGGGATATACATGAAAGCTGCGTACTCTCCAACATGTCTAATGTACATTTTAAGTACCACAATGTTGTTTACAATATCTGACGCAGACGGAAAAATAACTGAAATTGCCCAATTACTGCCCACATTACTTGCATTAAATTTCCGATATGACCTTTAGTTAAAGTTAAAGTCCACGCTCGACAGCGGCTTAAACCCTTTTGCTATACATCCTACATACGGAGGAATGTTTTTTTGTAAGTTTTCTACGATGGGTCGCCGTATTTCTTAGTCTGCTTTCTCATAGCTACGACACTTTTTTTTTTTTTTTTTTTTTTTTTAATTTATTATATCATACAAATTCATACAAATTACGCCTCAGCGCCACATGGCATTATAGAGGCTAGTTGGCAAAATAGTTACATCAAAATTTTTTGTATAATAACAATAGTTTAATACAAGAATACAAACATATTTATGAAAAATTTAATTTCTTGGCATATACTTCAATATTAACTCAAAATTCATACCAGAAGCTCTTCAATATTTTGCAATAAATACCTTTTCATTGAAGATTTAAATAACGAAAGTGTTTCTAGTGATTTTAGCTGTTGTGGTAAAATATTATACTGACTACTACCAGAATGTTCTATACGCTGTTTTGTTGTTTCAGATCGACACATAGCTACTCTCAAATTGTCATTATTTCTCGTATTGAAAATATACTGATTTCGGGAAAAATTTATCGTGTGATGGCCAATACTATGCAAACATTTGAAAACATATATTAGCAATTTTAATTTATAACAACCATATACTGGCAAAACCGTTGGAAAAACATCTCTATACAGAGAAAGCGTACAATATGAAATTGGCAAGTTCGCTACAGCTTTTAGTGCTTTATTCTGTTGTCGTTGGAGTGATTTTAATTCAGAACTCTTTTTATAACCATACATAATGGCTAAATAGTTATAATGACTTTGAACTAAAGCTTGAAATATTAGAAACTTAGTATTTTGATCGAATTTATTTCTAAATTTATACAATAAACCTATGGCAGGCGATACTGTAGACTTTAGATACTCTATATGCAGTGTCCAAGAAAGATTACTTTGAAAATATAATCCCAAATATTTAACTGAATTAACTTCTGGAATTTTTTCCCCATCTACGTATATACTAAAGCTGTCGTTGAACCGACAATGTGGCCTAAATCTTATCAATTTCGTTTTTTTTGGATTAAGGGAAAGTTTATTAATACGCAAATACTCTATTAATAGACTTTCTCCCCGTTCTATGTAAGGCTTCACAGCCGTTTCATATTTATATGGATAAAAAATAGCAATATCATCAGCGTACACAAACATTTTACCTGATAAGTCACTTGATTTCTTCTTCGCGCCTGTATGCCGGGAATCGAATAATAAATTTCAATTTCTACACCCACAATCTTGACTGGCTGAAATAAATAGATTTTGTTTTTTCTCGGTCCTAGTAAAAATATGGATATTGAAATTTTTCAAATTTGTATTCTTTAACTGTTCTTCAGTTAGAAATAGCCAGAAACTTATACTTTGGGGAAATTCCCAAGCATCTCACCATTTCTGACATAAAAACATACATTCTTTAGTAATGTCATCGAAAGCCTGCATGGTGTTATTTTGCTGTGTGATTTAAATGTCATATTGCCAGCGTGACTGAGCGTAAATCATTACATTATTGAGAAATTTGATATGTTTCCCACTTCGCCCCTTACTTGCTAAGTCCCTCCCTTTTCACCGATACTTGTTATTATATAATTACACTTCTCCATAAAAATGCATTAATTAATACATACTCTTTTTTCAAAAAACATTTTTATTATTTAATTAATTTTATACTATATTCTAAAAGATTATCATTTATATTAACACTACTTAATCAATTCAATTTTTAATTAATTACTATTAGTAAAAATAAACCAGCAAACACTTTGGGAGTTACTGTGGAAAATCTGGCAGCTAACAAATGGAATCTTAGAGTTCTCGATGTTATTTGAGAAATAATTTAATACAAGTTATGGGGTATCATGCAAAATTTTTGTCTTTATGTACGAGTATAAATATATGTATGTAATTCAAATATCTAACATAAAAAGTAATGTTATGTTGGTCTGTCTTGTTATTTAGAGTTTAATGTCGGAAAAGTTGTAGCTAACATTAAAAAGTTATGGTTTATGGGAAGTACAATTGATGAACGATAGGTGGCTCATGAATTTTGCAATGAATTGAATTTCATTTTCGCTGGAGAATGTGAATTTAGAGTGTGTGGGAACGCTGTAAAACAGTTTTAATGATAGTACCAAACAGTTCATTTAAATGTATTTACAATTTGAAAACATATTGGGTTGTTCGGAAAGTTCGTTCGATTTTTAAAAGAAATTTATTTACAAATTTATATATATGTATGTATATATATTTTAATCTATTATGAAGGGTGGCACATAAGTAACGTTAACGGCAACGATATTGAATGCGTTTTTGTGCATCGTTTGGTTTTAACTCGTGAACCAATTTCATCTTATATGGGAAAAGATGTAACACATGTAAAATTCTTTGTAAGGACCGCCTAGACATCTCTAATTGCTGAGAACGTCGACTGGTGGAAGTTTCGGGTTTTTCTTCAATACTTCATTTCAAACTGCACGAGGTCTTCCAGCACGCGAAAGATCACAGACAGCCCCTTGTTGGCCAAAACGCTGAACCAATCGGTAAATTGTTGGAGCGCTAGGAGCATTTCGAATATGAAAGAAATTCCGATATGATCTGAATAATTGAATGCTGAATTTCAATGTAAAATTTAACAACTTTAGTTCTTTGTTCTGTGTTGAGCCTTTCCATCATAAATTCCCCAAGTATTATTTAGTTAATTCTGTAAAGAAACAAAAAAAGACTTAAACAAAAAACATATTCACTGATCAAATCTTAACGTTACTTATGCGCCACCCTATATAATCTCTCCCTTTTTTGATAAGCACCTCCCACCCACCTCTCTGGGAGCTTTTCATTTCGTCGCTCATAAAACTCGTGTGGTTCTTCTAAAAAAAAAAACGTTCAATTCGATTTTGTACTTCCTTGTCGTTATAGAAATTCAAATCCTTCAAGTGGTTGCTCAGACTGCAAAATAGGTGATAATCGGACGGGGCGAGGTCTGGGGAGTACGGTGGGTTAGGTAAAACTTCCTACCTAAGCTCCGACAATTCCTGATAGGTCCGGAAGGCAGTGTGAGGGCGGTCGTTGTCATGATGGCAGATGACATCACCCCGATTAATGGACCTCGGCCATTTTTCTTCCAATGCCGCCTTCAATTTATCTAATTGTGTGAAATAGTACTCCGCATTAATCGTTTGATTTGTTGGGAGAAACTCAAAAAAGACTACTCCTTTGACATCCCACCAAATAAACAATACTACCTTCCGCTTTAGAGGTGGATTGAGGGGGTTCATTTGGTTTCCCCCATGATCTTTTCCACGTTACATTGTTTTAGACTATCAATTTTTCACTGCTTGTGATGGGGTTCTTCAGAAATGGTGTCGTGTTATTTCTTAGCTTTAGGTTATCACAGATATCAATGCGATTCAGGCGTTGTTTGGTCTCGGTGAGAGAGTGAGGTAGCCACACATCGAGGTTGCTCACAAATCCGAGCTCTATTATGACCCCGTGAATGGTTGAGACTGATTTTTCAGTTATTTCCCAGTAATTAAACCTCTCTAGTCAGCGGAAACAATTTCTTTTGGTAGTCCTAATCTGGCAGCGTCCGTTACTGAGAAGGCGCCCGTAGAAAATATTTCAAGTCATTTCTGGCAAGTTCTTTCATTTGGTCCGCTTTCTTCATAAACAAACTTTATTTTTCGTCTGGCTTCAGCAACTGTTTTCCTCTTCGAAAATAATACAGCATTATATGCCTAAAATGCTCTTTTTCGCTGATTTTTTCCACTTTTTAAAACTTTTTTTTTCAAAACGCTATAACCATCCACGACTAGAACGAGAACACAAGAACAAACAATAGTAAAGAGTTTAGAGAAGAGGTGAGAGGAAGTTATGATAGTGTTTAAAAGAACTCTGCATCATGAGAAGTGACGTATGGTGTACTAACGAATTAACCGGACGAACTTTCCTAATGACCCAATACTTCAAACATAATACAAAAATTGTGCGATAGGTGGCGGCGACCAGTTTATAAAATAGCACATGAAATTTTTTACAATACACCGTAGCTAAGATCAATATTTAACTATCAATCGCTAAGTACTGTATTAGGTTTGCACAATATTAGTATAATACTTTAGAAATGGTATTTATTTATACTTAAAAACTGAGTGTATAGAAAATGTTTTTTTTAGTTTCTTAAGAAATTTATTTGCATACGAGTATTTCCGAAAAGACGTCTTAATGCATAACAGCAAACATGTTGCATTTATTCGAATGTAATCTTCACAGTGACAAATAAAAGATATCGACGAAAGCTTAAAATATTACCAACATACTGTAATTTTCAATTTACGGCACGAAAGCACCATTATTTCTGTATGTCTGTGTATTACGTACAGATTTTCAAGCCATTCATTCTATTTTCATGAAAGTTTAAGAAATTTTTCCTATTGTAACTGGTATGGCTTCCAAATCTGCGAGAATTGTCATATTTATTGATATGACCAGCGCTCCACCTCTCATACCCAACACTCGGCTTGTTGTGGCCACATAATCTGTGTATTACGTATAGATTTTCAAACCATTCATCCCATTTTCATGAAAGTTTTGGAAATTGTTCTTATTGTATCTGGTATGGCTTCCAAATCTGCGAGAATTGGAAAATCATGTTTATTAATATGAATATCGCTTCACTTCTCATACCAGACACTCGGCTTATTGTGGCCACATGGAATCTATTGGATATGTAGATCACATATTTTAAGTACATTAATAGAAGTAACCCGATTTTTTGCGTATTTAGCTATATGAAAATCAATTATATATCGTGTTCCCTTTGGATTCCAGTATTGTCTATAGGATTCCGATGAATACTTAGTTTATATGTCGGCAAAGATTTCTATTTACAACAGTACATCTGGTATACGATAGGTGGCGCAAGAGCTTAATAATGAATAAAACTTATGTTCGCTATCTGTTGGAACCGCTTGAGCTAATTAGGACAGTATCCATTTTAGTGCCAAAGGCTGTGCGTAACAATAGTGGCCAATAGGGTTAAACCAATAGGGTTAAAATAGTTCCTTAATAATAATGCAGCTCAAGGTTGCGCCGAAGTAGTACATAACAAGCAGTGCAATAACATTGAGAATTTCCTTAAAATATGTTTCGCTCATAATCTTTGTATGCTCCTGCCAGTTGCAACGAAAATTTAGCCAATTTTGATTAGACGATTCGACAATCTCTACACAAATATTATATGATAAGTGGCGAGGTTTTCGGTTATGGAAAGGTAGTGTATTATTTTAGGAAAAAGAATTACAACATAATTTCGTGGAAAGTTGACAAAGGACGGACATTTTAATTTGTTGTATCCATTGTAAAGTTTTTCAATAGATCAAGCAATTTTGTAGATGGCAAACAAAAGACATTTTGATTGGGGAACAATTATTTATCGTGGAAAATTGACAAGGGACGGACATTTTAATTTGTTGTATGAATTGTAAAGTTTTTTAATAGATCAAGCAATTGTGCAGATAGTAAACAAAAAAAGGTGGTCTACATTTAGATTGGGGAACAATTATTTGGTAAGTTTGCCAGCTAGCTTTGAAACAAGTGCTATATATCGTTCTCTAAGCTGCAAATGACCTGCCTTGCGTCCTTAGGCGCATTACACAGTTTAATGATATCACAGTATAATGATAAGCTATCCTGTCGGTATAATTCGAAAGTCATTGTGTTTTGATACTCCTTACATTTTCATAATGCAAATTCTTAAGATTTACTATTGAAGTTGATTAACAAACTAACTGCTCAATTTCGTATGAACAAAGGAGATCGATTGAAGCCAATGCCCTCATATAAAAGCAAGTTTGTGTCTGTGTGTTACGTATAGTCTCTCATACCGTGCACACGATTTCAATGAAATTATAACAGGATATTACCCACATATCAGTAATAGTTTCGGCATATATATTAAATAGTACTATTAATGTAATATTCATATAGTACATTAGTGTAATGTGTATTACATAAATAAAGTGTTCTAATTAAATTTAAAGTTCCCTGCGAAGTGTTCTTGTGGTCTTGTTTATTTACACAACAATGCTACTGATAATAATCATATTACTAAAAGTTTCTAATAGCTAGTCATCGTTCTTTAGAGGTCATAAAGAATGACTGTCCACCAAAGAGACCTTTTTTCAATGCTTTGTGTGATAAGTTGCAATAGCTTTAGACCTTTTCAAAGTTAGCAGTTTTAAGAATTTTTTTCAGGAGGATTTTTATTGTATTGTGTGTGAGGCTGAAATATTTTTCCATTTTCTTCTTCACAGTTGCCAATTTCCAATTTATTATCAAGTCGCCAAACATTAGTTTGCTGGATTATTCTGTACATACATATGTGGGTATGACGCGGCTTTTTTTATATTTAATATAAATGTGTTTTTTTTTGTTTATCATGTAAATGTTTCCTTTAACTATTTGTATCATTTGTTTATTATTATTATTGGTACTCCTATTTTACTTTTGTTGTTGTTTTTACCGTATGTAAATAATATATTACATATTTGCGTGTATAATTAAGTATATATTTATACACATTCCAGTATGTGTAATGATATGCAGAACAAAATAATATTAAAATATTTTTTGTTACAAGCAAAAACACAATGAGAATAACACAACAGACATTCAAACATGAAAGAAGAACAACAAAATCAATTTGATTTAATTTTGCAGGAAATTTTTATGTACTCCTTTTTCGAATTTAATTCAGAGAATTTTCCTGGAACTTGAACATAGGATAGAAATATTTTAATTGAAAAATATAAAATAATTTAATTACTTTGCAAAGAGATGGCCGATAAAGTGCATGAAATTGAAAGCAACCTAAAATTGAAAGATTTTCTAGAAAGTTTGAAAAAGTTCTCAGAGCTAAGCGACAAAGCAAAGTAGGACTTTGCTTCAGACTAAATACCTGGGTGTGTAATCAGTTTAATAGCTCCTTAAATTATTTCAAACTTCTTCTAAAATTGAAAAGCAAAACCCCTTACGGGGTTTGTATCAGATTTTTAGTATACACAGGTTTCTTTTGTATTAACAAAAAAAAGTTATTTCACTGCTTTAGTTTTCTAATATTTATAGTTTTTCCACTGCAAATTCAATTTAATTAGTTTCCCTCTCTAATTCTAATTTTTGTTCATTAGTTATGGATATCCTTGTGTATGTGTGCGTTTAATTTTATACATATATATATATATAAATATTATACAAAAAGGCACATATTTTTTCTTTCTCTTACCTACAATTGTTTGGTTTTTCTCTATGGATTTCATGTGGTAAATTAATTAATTGTATTTAATTAATTTCTATTTAGTTTGGCCTAATATTCTAATATTCTATAGATGAAAACTATGTACGAGTATATGTGTACTAATGTTTGTTATTTTGTTGAATTGTTTAAATTAATTAAAAAGTAAGGTAATGTTGTTAAATGATTCAGTTGTGAAAATTATGAAAATGGCAAGAAAATATATAAAACTCTTAAAAATTTATAATTTATTTAAGCAAAAGTTTATCAGCCTGATTTGCTACCCAACTTATGAACTTTGAAATAGTAAAGTACCATTTAGTTTAGTTTTTGAATGGCTGCAAGATAATTTTCAAGTCAGAATTTGAACTTAAGATTTTATTTTGCCTGCGGACACACAGAGGAGATTGTGTGTCTGTGTGTTGCGCACCATCTCATATAATACTCATCCGATTGTAATGAAGATTTTGCACGTTTCTGCTGTTTCCACAGGCGACAGTTTCTGCATATCCTCAAAATTAATAAAACTAAAATTTTGCGGCGAAATTAGTTAGGAATATGGTTAGCCTAAATAAGGAAAGCAATAAAATTACAAATTTTCTCCAAAATGAGTTTATCAGCAAGCGTACTGAGCTTGACCACCAACAACAATTTTTGACATTTTACCTATGAGCTTGTTTTTCTACAAATTGAATTGGATAAGGTTAACATTATCGGATTCAGATAAAACTTTGACAAACATATTTTTTTGTAGTCTATTAACACCTTTTAGACCAAAACAAAAAATTGTACGACGTAAATGCTTACTAATAATGGCAAAGTTACTGGGCGTCCCAATCAAATACGGCTATGTCCACACTCCTGCGCATATTTAAGAGTTTTCGTGGCATTCATGATAATTTAATAATGTTATGTACTCTTTCAACAAATGGCGTGTTTTTACTTTTTGATTACATTGACTTTATTGGAAACTTGTTCTTAGACTTGGCCGTACATATTAGACAACTTCAAGTTGCTATATAAGAATGATAAGATTTGGAAATTTAGTTAGATATTTAGCAATCAATATAAAATTGGAAAATGATTGGCGATTCTTATTTCTTGGATTAATTTCTTTCTATTCGATTCTGATTTATTACTAATTTAAAAGCTTACTCCCAAATTTTTTCCCTTTTCCGGTTTCTGTTTTGTGTAGTCATATATATATTTATATATATATGATATATATATATATATATATATATAAGAGTTATATAATATAAAAATAATATATATATATATATATATATATATATATATTACAATATATTATATAAAAAGAATTAGCCGACCCCGCAAACGTTGCTTTGCCTTCAAATTTTATTTTTATTGGAAATGTTTCATGCCAATCGGTCTATTATAATAAGAAACGCCTATATTTGCAGAAGAACTTAAAATATGTTCACTCAACCGAAATACAAAATTCTGTTTAATTACCGTTAGCAGGAGCAGAAGTAATTGCTTTTTAATCTGTGGTTTGTATAGGAGGTACCACTCCCCATTGTCCAATCCCGCCCATATTTGCAGTAGCACTTAAGATATGCACACCAAACCTACGCACCAAATTTTGTTCAAATACCGTAAGCAGGAGCAGAAATAATTGATTTTTAATTTTTTGTTTATATGGGAGGTACCACGCCCCTTTGTACAATTGGACCGAATTGTAAATCTAAACCATTCCGGGCACCACCCAGACGCATATACAAAAATTTATGCAAAGCGGTCCAGCCGTTCTGGAGTTTTAAGCATCGGAACAAACCACGATTCATTTTTATATATATAGATTACTGAAAATTTTAAAATATGCCGTGGCCAAGAAGTCGACTCATTTTCAATTCAAGGCTTATAGGTTTCAGATTGAAGGCTTAAACCAATATCTAAAAGGTATTTCAGGCATTTTAATGCTCTTGGCTTCTCAAAGAAGAGGCTCTTAAGAAGGAGGATCTTAAAATTGGATTTAATACTATCTTAGAAATCATAAATAAA